>JANZLQ010000131.1:0-24351 GCA_026212715.1 Elanus axillaris | reverse complement strand
GATCTCTAATTTTGCTCTCCAAAGCACTTTACAGCAGTCCTCTGGGCTGGAGGGAGGGCTGGCTACTGCCCCAAGCTGCTCCTCGCCTCTCTGGCACGGTGCATCCTGCTGAGACAGGCGATTCCCACGCGTACTCTTATTGAGGGGCATTGCAGCGATCTCTGTTTTGGTTGCCAAATACCATATTTTACTGATGTTTCCTGTGGCTTCCCTTAGATGCGAGGCTCCCACTTCTTTTCTGGTTGCAGAAAGGCCTTTTTTAGCAAATGGAAAGTCGGATTTTGTGCATATACTGTAGGGAGCAACCTTAAATGTGACTTTTCTCCCATTATCCCCTCCCCAGGAACTCTGTTGCCCCAGGTCACAGCAAGGATGCTTGGATAAGAATTAAGGGTCTGAAAAAGCAGCTTTAAAGACAGCATTTTGACAAATCTTTTTGAAGAACTGATACATATCTCAAGTTTGTTTCTAAAGTTAAAAACCAAAAAAACCCTCCTTCCCCATTCACCTATAGTGAGGATGCAGCAGACAGGTACTTAAGCTTGTCTCAAACAGGTAAGACCAAACACTGTGAGCATTATACCTGCATTAGCAGCTCAGCCCTGCACTATTTCTTCTAGGAAGGACCACACCAGGTCAGACTGGTTGCTCCAGGTAGGAAGAGCTATCCGTCAGAATTAGTGCCAAGGGCTCTACAGAAAACCGTGTTGTTCAGTGTAAGCAGAGGTTATTGATCATGAACAAGTGTTTTATCCACATACTATTAACAGCAGCAGCTCTTGAAACAAAATCCACCCCTCTTCCCACATCTTTTCTCTGACTGATTGCTTGATGGAGGATTCACGGATCTGGCCAGGAAGGTCTTCTCAGAAGAAAGGTGAGTGAAGATGAGGGCAGGGAGGGTGTGCAGGATGCTAACAGAGAAGGCATTAGGGTAATTGTCCTGTGTAAACCAGAAAAGATATTATAAGAAAGGAGAGAGGGTGAAATTAATAAAAAAATACTTGAAAGGAGAACAGCCCTTGATTTTGCCATGGGAAGTGGAAAACTGGCTCAAGCAAAGTCATTGTCAAAACTGCTTCTGTACAACTTGCACACCAAGGCTCTGATTTCAGTCCCTGTGGGAAAACCATAGGACATAAGAAATGTGCAGGGATCTCAGCAGGGTTTCTCCCCTCCTCACTCTGTGCTATAATATCAGCATGATCTCTATACTTTCCAGGAATAAATTACAGGTATTTCTAGCCAGCAAAATAAATTTAGTTTTCTTAGCTGCCTTCTTATCATGAGGTCTTTTTGAAGGGGGTAGGAAAGGAGGACTAATTTCAGCAGTACTCTAGTGCACTGTTCACGATTATTTCACTGTTAGCTAAGTGCCCACTGTTCATTTGCTGTATTGTCTCGTCTTCAGCGGCAAAAGCTTTACAGCAAGGAACAAGGTGGTAATAAGGACTGATTCCTGGTTTTAGCATGTTATTTTCCAGGGTTTAAAGAGGTATCTATAATTGTCCTTGTTTTCCAGTGCCACAGTCATGATTCAGGACTGAGCACTTGAGTCACTGAGCCGGATTCCGTATCATGACTCTCATGGCTTCCATCTCCTTCCCTGCCAGGGAGTGTCCCAGACAATCTCTTGCACTGGGATCCCCTTCACCGCTGTGGTACCAGGCTTTGCGGAGACTTGACACACAGAAATGCACCTCTAGCCTAACAGCGAGACCCTCTGCTGTCAGGGTTGGAGATATCCCTCTCACACGGACCAGACTTGACTTTGTCATGGCATTGTGGACTGGCATGTTTTGGAAGAGGTCTTCAAAATATAAGACTTATCACAGGCAGCAGAAGAGCTCCCTATTTCGAAGGGGGATTCTATGCATGATGCTCCTTGTTTCCATTAATTTACAGCATAGACGTAACCTCACAGTTCTGCAGGTAGAAAAGGAGCAGATCGCTCCTGTTGTTGGAAGGCACCGGCCAAGAGAGTCGCATCCCCACCTCTGGCTGGACACTGCTGGATGAGGCTCACACCACACACAACCCCAGTGAGTTTTCAAGGGGTTAAGTAAATCCCTGGTGTCTGGTTGCTGAGTCAAGGAAACTTCATGCTAGGCTAGCTGAGATAATGTGACTATCAGGATCTCTCCCTCGCTCATCACACCTCTGCCTCGTCCCCCACCACCCTTCTCTGCTTGCTGACTCCTAAACTGTGCCCACGAGGCACTGAAGCTGATTAATCTCGGGTGTCCACTAGAACTGCTGATTTGCTTGCTTTCTCATTTCAAAGGTTTCTGGTTAGGGTTTTGTTGCGGTTTAGTCACCATAATACCTACAGAAAGGCTTCAAACACCCAGAATACTTTATTAAAAGGTACAGGGAATTTCTGGTGTCTGACAGTATGAAAGACCTTGATGAGCTCTAGCGTAAAGTGATAGCTGATAGAAAAGAGGATGCTTTGCTACGGAGATGCAGGAATTACCACTTTCCTCATAGTACCCTACTTTCCTGGTTGGTCTCCCCTTAATCCTTTGGATGTGAGTTATTATTCTTCATTCTCTCACCACAGGCATCCCTTGCACTTTTCTTCTAATGGAGAATGAGGTCACCCTGAATCACGCTGGGTCTCACCAGAAGATAGTGAGATCCACTCTCAGACTGACAGAGGAACTGGGCTTATCTCTTTCCCTTTAGTGATTCCCATGAGATGTGCTGCAGAGCAGCTTCTGTTATAAAACAGCTCAAATACCACATTTGCAGGCTAAAGAAAGAGTTTCTGCAGCACAGAAGGAACAGACAATGTGCAGTGAAGAAGAATACGTTTTCAGATAATAACGCAGAGAGTGAGGGGTAAATTTTTTTTAAAAGATCGGATTCCTATTTCAGCTACTGAGGAGCTTTAATCATCACTGTAAGATGCATGCTTCATTAGTATTTATTATTAAAATGATTTCTAGCATCAGTCAGGACTTCAAGTTGGTTTTAACCCTTTGCATTTCCTGTAAAAAACATATATATGCATATGAACAGACACACACACGCAATCTAAGGCAAGCACGCTAGACTGAGAACAGAGATAGCAATATTTTGAAGCTGTTCAATTCACCAAAATTTACCTTACAATTTATTAGAAGAACAGATGTTTTTTTCTAGCTCCACAGTCTTAACGCTGAAAAATTAGGAATCTCTCCCTGCCTAGTTAATTAGTAAGGCATAAATTTTTAAATGTCTCTGATATTTGAAGCCAAAATTGTGGATTTTAACTCAGAGGACTGGCAGTTATCCAGAAAGTAGTATAAATAGTATCTCCTACACTGTAACACCATTGTTCTGCCACAGATATGGATTGCACTTCTGACCAACATCTTCAAAAGTTAGAAGTGTTTAACACGGCTCCTACGTTTCAGTGCACGTTCAGTCTTTATGGAAATTTAACTACTGGATTTGATTTCCCCTTATGCGTTTACTATTAAAAATAAAATTGAAGTAGGACTTCAAAACACAAATAATAACAATATTTTTCTTAATCATCTTTTTTAATCAGCTGAAGCACTGCTAGGTTATTTCTCTGGTTCCTGTTGTTACAGGCTAAATGCATCATTATGGCAGAGGTATTACTACCACAGAGGGAACTCCTTTCTCTGCTTCTTGAGACTGCAAACTTTATGTCCACCAAAACATGCTGGCCAGTGATTCCTGAAGAGCAAATGGCTCCAATGAAGTGGAATAAAAGACCTCTGCCCCATCTTTTTAGCTTTTTGTTCCTTCTACAACACTTTTTGTAAACTCATGCAGAGATCCCTTTGGTGTACACAAGGTTTTTACCACCATCACAGTAGGATCCTTGATTTGAAATGCAAAGTACAAAGCCTGGAATGATTTACCACTTCTATTAATATCAATATTAAAATGCTCGTTACCCAAAAGGTATGAAGAAAAGATGCTCTCAGATGATCTTTGGACAGAGGCAGCCTGAGTGTTGACTGATGGATGAAGGTATGACCTGGGTGTTTGCTGAACATGGAGAAACAGCTCTTAATGGTTTGCCATACAGCTGGGTTTGTAAAAGAAAAAAAAATCAAACCCCACAACAAATTATTTGTGAGAAGACTGCCAAAGGGACCTCTAGCAGACACTTACCAGGTGAGTGTGCAATTCCTGCAGATCAGTGTTGCTTATCCCTTTGTTCTTGTTCAGCTTTTCTGAAAAATGAGAGATTCTGCTTTTAAGTTTGGGGTTTTTTGGGGGGCAGGGGGTAAACAAACAAGTAGAGAGGAGGCCAATACACTGTAGAAACTTGTGGATCTTATAAAAATATCACAGGACTTTCAACATTCATCCATACAACAGAAACTACTGGCTTGTAATTCATAAAATCGGATGAAAGTTACCCACCATTCCCAGTAATTACATGCCATTCAGTTACCTCCTCCAAACACCAGATCACTAGTACTGCAACTGTAAACTCTGCTTTGAAGGGATATGTGTTTCAGCCCAGTGTGAAGACCAAAAAGAAGGAGGATGACATTTAGAGGACTTTAGCCAACCAATGTACTTGGTACCTCCACATTCCCCACTACAGCTGCAGCCGTACAATAACACAAACCCACTTCAGTCCATCTGAGGCTGCGCTGGCTGTTTATTCCAGCCCTCACATATGCTCAGCTGTTGCATAATTATAGGCCAATGTCTCTGAGCTGTGCGTGCCGTAAAATTCACAAGCGGATAGTTTTGCAAATATATGGCTGACTATTTGGAACAGAATAATTTACTCGGTTTCTGTCAATGGGGTTTACAGTCAGAGTATTCCTCTGTCACAGCTTACTGGGAGCATTCAGGAATTTTCTTGTGCCCTTGCTAATAGTAAACAGGTGGATGCTATCATTTCTTTTTTTTTTTTTTTGATGGTGGGGCAAAATATTCTGCATAACAAGCTCACATAAAATTTAAAATGTGCAGGATAGAACTATAAGTTAACTTTATCATCTGGATTTAGTGTTAGCCCTTTGCACTGAATGCCATTTGCATACATCAGAAATTCCTGGACTGTATGTGTCCAGGTCACTTATTCATTATTATAATTTATTTCTAGCACAGCAATACCTAGAGGCCCCAGGGAAAGGCAGTTACACATACATGCATATAATGAAAAGACAGTTCTTGCCCTGCAGAGCTCAGCACAGAGCTACCTACCTGGTACAACAGCACCCCATGCAGAGACGCCAGGATTGTCTCTAAATGAGATGATACATTTATGCACTATAGTATAATGCCATGCAGAGATACTCTCTATCCTGGAAGCAGTGTAGTTACATCACTACAGACCTAGATCTGGGCTAAGTTTGTGGTAAATAATGTATAAACTGACAACTACAATGCTTCCAGCTTTAGTTCTCTCTGAAACTGCATTTTACTGTGCACACCTATTCCTTAAACTTGCTGCCTAAACAGAATAGGAAAAATAATAATAGCTAAAGGTTTTAAATTGTCAGGCTCAGGAGAGAAGTTAGGGGAGAGGTACTATTTTTTTCTACTGAGGGTTTAGTTGACAAAGTAGGCTAATATTCCTCGAGAACAGTTTAAATGAACCTATACTCACAGGAGAAAAGAACAAACAAAAATGCACAAAACCCCCACCAAACCCACAAACCAAACCCAATTTATTTTGATTAGTAAATATGCACATGTTTTAAAATTCTCATACCTACCTGCATATAGAGGTAGTCCTGGCTGGAATTAATTACTCAGAGTAGTAATGAGCTTCTTATAATGACAAATAAAAATGAATTAAGACTATAAGATTTTTTTGATTTATTCTTTTTTTAATAAAGAAGTATTTCAGTACAAGCAGGAATTAGTGCAGGGAAATCCCAAGGTCTGTGCTACACAGGGGGTCAGATTACATTCACACAGTGGTCCTTTCTGACTCAACAGTCCATTAACTTAAGTATGAAGTTAGAGGAGAAGGGGGGGATAAAACCTGGCTGTGGAAGTAATTGATTTTTTCAGGTCAGAAATGAAATCAAATCAGAACAGCAAACATCACTTAGGATCAGCATTTTTATTTATTTATTTATAATGTTCAGCAAATTGAAACAATTTAGTTTGGGCTGAGTATTTACATCAACCTGAGATAATCTGATTAAATTCCTTTCAGAACACATTTCATAAAAGCACAGGTGGAATTCATAAAATGTAGGGGGAGATGTGAAGGGTGTCCTGGGAAAGGGGTAGTTTATAGGCTTTCTAGCCCCTTTGAGGAAATTTCTATGAGCTTAATTCTCTGACCTATATGTGTCCACATGGATTACTTTTTATTTTCCAGCAATATATAAAAATAAAAGCACAACACTTTGTTTCACGCTTCCCAGGACATTTGAGTGTTAGATTTGGGAAGGCAAGCTCAAGGAACATCATGATCATTGTTACAAGATTTACTTTACACTATTAATGACAATATGGAGCAGCTAAACAAAAATCAGAATAGGAAATATTTTAATTATGCATAAAACATTATGAGAAATTTAATACTGTGACATTTTGTTCTATTTTGGAATGAGAAAAAAAATTCAGATGTCTGAATTTCTCTGAGATATTGAGATTCTGAGTTACAAGTATTAGTTATGTCTATGTTTTATCTAGGTACTCAATCTGACAGTTCTCTGATATATCTCTCCTTTGGGGCTTTTAGAGTAACCGTCATATTCAAGGGGTCCGAATCTTTTTCCATCCTTGCAATTCAGCCTATATTTCCCCAAATGCCAGGTGTATTTGAAATGAAGATGCCATACTAAAAATAATTAAATAAATGAGTAAGAATTAAATACAAAGTGCAGGTTGGGATCTTCCTTTTCCCTGTGGCTAATTTTTTCCCCACAGGTCATAAAAGCTGCTGGAGCAATTATCATCCTGTTAAATTCTGGAAGAGCACTTTTAAATAATTTAAAAAGTGGTCTGTTTTTTAACATAATTACTATCATTATTTTTTTTACATGGGAGTGAACTAAGAGATAAGTACCTTCTAAGTCAATAAATATCTTGGCCTGAAGCCCTGGAACTTTATTTATCTGTGAAGTGTTTATCTTACTGAATCCTCCCTAGAAAAAACAAAATAATTACTGCTTAATAATAGTAGATGTGAGTTTTCTCTTTTAGTTACAAAGTGGGATACTTAATGTTTTTTCCAGTGTTAGAAAAACATCTCTTGAATCTGGTTGGAAATGGAGGAGCATAAAGTGAAACTCAGGACATAAACCCACAGGCTCTTTTTTTTTTTCTTATTTTTCCTATTGCCCACAACACAAGTAGAAATGCAAGAGTTAGGGTCCCTCCCTGTGAACCTTGCAGGAATTGCTCCATTCCTGTATAGTCAATCAAGCCCCTGGGGAAGGAAAGATCCCATTTACTAATAAGATTTCAAGGGTCACTAAGGGAAGACTTTTCATTATAATGGTCTTGTTTTTTGAGGAATGGTAAAAGACTTTCCAAGGTGAAGTACTGAGAGATGTAATCTCTTTCTAATCTCTAGGAACGGCCTTTTTCTGTTATTAATATTGGTTCCCTACCATAGGCTACAACTCCAGAAAATATGTAACACATGCCTAACAGTAGGCACATTTTCAAATCCCATTGATTTCCATGACATTTGAGCATGTGTTTGAAGTAAAATTATAGTTCCTTCTCCCCCTTGGGAAAAGACATTATCCCTGATTTACAGAACATCACGCCTACATATCAGTAAATAATTTATTTTAAGTTCAAGACCCACAAAAAGGTATAGCAAATAATCATCTCATTCCCTGTACATCTTTCAAATCTTCATTTTCAGGGGTGTTGCTATTCACAGCTACTAATCATAGATTCATAGAATAATTAAGGTCAGAAGGGACCTCTGGATGTTATCTAATCTAGCCTGATGCTAAATGCAGGCTTAATTAAACCAGGTTGCACAGGACCTTGTCCAGTTGAGTTCTGAGTGTCTCCAAGGATGGAGGTTCTATTATTACTTTTATTTTTGCAGTTGTTGTTGCTATTAAAATTATATATTGCAAAAAATGAAGCAAAAGTTGAGAGTCTACCAAACTCCCAGTTCTGTCATAAGTGTTTTGTATGAACTTTTAATCCATCTTTAAGTGGGATATTCTCCCCAGAGATGTGGTGAAAATTTGTTATTTAAGTCAATATAAGTGAAGCAAAACCAGCATTGTGTCATCTGGAACTCCTCAGAGGATGCCAACTCTAACATAATTGAGTGTTTATATGTCTTTGCCTTCCCTGCTCCCTTCCAGGTAACTGGGAGATCATAATATTCTCAAATTTATGGCAAACCTCCCCACTACAAGGGACAGGGGTGAGGTGGGTGATGCTTGTGTGGGGGGAAGAAAGAGGAGGCTAAAGGCATCTTAGGAAAAGTATAAATGAGGGGAGAGAACCCATACAAATGCTTGCCTGCAATGGCAACGCATTAAAACCAGAACACATCTGTGAGCTAAAAGCTTGAAGACACAGATATTTGTAGCAGTTTTGCTATTATATCCATTTTCTGAGGGCTGAGAAGTGGAGAAAGGGGATGAACCAGCACCAACAAGAGGCCGTTACTGGTGAGGCTCCAGTACGAGGGGAAGGAGAAGGGGACGATGCTGATCAGAAAAAGCAGGGGCAGGTGGGGGAGGCTGATCACCTTACTGACTGATGGGAGCTGTGAGCTGGTGGTGGACAGGAGCCCGGGGAAATAAAACCTCAGAAATTAGGGGTACTAGTGGTCAGAACCCCTGAGGAAAGTAGCTCCTAAATGAAAGCTGAAGAAGATGAGGCAGAAGGTGGCTTAGGAATAGCGATGGGAGCAGAAGAGTGAGAACAGGTCCTGTAAAATCTGTAAGGATTATTATAGACACTATTAAATTGGAAGTGCCATTTCCCCCCCTCTTAAAATAAGCCATGTGAGAAGGGGAATCATAGTGAACTAAAAATCACCCATTGATCCAGAAGCTACATCATCAGGCAGGGTTTTTGTGCTCTCCTGGGTCTATCACAGAAACCACCCACTATTTCCATTTCCTTAACTCCTACTGCTATAGCGTTTTATAATCCCATTGTATTGTTCTGCTTTTCTCTCTTCCTTTTGCTCTGTAAAAATCAGACAGGGGATATATTTACAGAACTTGTTGTTCCTAAACTAGCACAGGCTGTAAATTATTCCTGAGCATCTGCTATCAGATTCTGATGGATGTCCTTAGCTGTTTGATACAATCTCTGTGAAGTCAAAATTGAATATGCTTTCTCACCCTGTCCTGGTCCAGCACTAGCACCCATCTCCTCCCTTACATCTTCATCTCCATTCAGCTGTTTTTCCCCTCAACAATGCCCAAATCTACCCAGATCCCTTCCTTTTTTTTTTTTTTCTCACACCTCCCCCCCAGTTCCAAACCCAGTATTTCCACACTCCTGTTCTCAAACCACATTCTCTTCCAGAAAACTTCTTACCTATCTTCCAGCCATCTAAAACAAGGTCTTAGATACTCAGTCCTCATAACAGCCAGTTTCTTTGCATACATGTTGGACCAGTTAGACTAAAAGAACAGAAGAAATTCATTAACAGTTACAATTCTAGATTTGTGTCTAATGCCTGAATTCAGCAAAATCCACGAGATATAGGGAAGGTACCTTGTGCAACAACGCACAACACTGACAAGGGGTCCTCTTGCTTCAAAAATTGTACTCTCTAATGTGAAAAAAGAAGCAGAAAAAGCTAATTACATCTCTGCTGTAACTCCTGTTTGCAATTATAGCTGTATGCACAACACTTACAAGCACACAGTAAAAGACAAGGGCTACTTCTGCTACTTCTTCCTGCCACAGCATATGCTCTGATATTCAAAGTCCAGAGTGCTTGCCCCAAGGCAGACCAGCTTTGTGTCTTGTGGCCTGACTGGAGCATGTTCCTTACAAATTGGGTCTTCGCTGGATTTATATGGGAAGTTACTGTGCAGTGCTGTTAGCTTTGCTTAAGACTGACTTTATGCATTTCTTGTTTGAGATTTGCATTTCTGCTTCTTCTGTGATGTCCAGAGGTACAAAGAGCCACCTGATATCAGAGTGCTAAGCAGTGTGTCAAAAACTCACCACTTGAGCTTGTAACAACATAATACGTTCTCCAGAGGTGATACGGCTTCTGAAGTTTCACTTTATATTTTGTGCAAACTGAGAAGTAAAACCACTACTTATATGTCACGTGGAAGGTATTAGTGTCACTTTGAAGGCCATTTCAGAATAACGTCTTTCTTCCTAAAATTTAATGTTTTCTTATATTAGGATGTAGTATCTTCATTTTTTGCAATCTTAGATACTACGGCTCCGCATATGTTGGTAAACAGAAACAGAAACAGTAAGACTAAGTGTATACTAGAAAATTCAGCTCTACTCTAGAAGTCAACCATCCCTTTTGTTAAAACTGTTGGAATCATCCTGGGCACGGTTTTGGTCACTGCCATTTAGGGCTCTCCTAACAGCCCTTGAAGAATTAGTAATATGTGTACATTCTTGGAGAATCAGGGAGTTCAGTAGCATAGATGCAAGCCATTCCACACCAGCAGATCTGAGTGCAAAAGAACAGTCCCTTGTCACATTTAAATAATTTGAATAAAGCCACTGATATTAAAATACATGTTCCTCCAATATTTTAAGGAATTCACAAAATATGAGTTCCATGTGGGACCATATGTCTTGTTCTCTAAATCTGTGGATGAAGAACACCTTCACTTCCAGCATCTACTTTCTGTACTTGTCTTTTCTTGCTGTCCCACATGACCTAGGAATTATATGTTATTCCATGCTGGCAGATTAAAAGATTTAGTACAAATCTAATAAAAACTTAGTACTATCACCATTCTGCTGGGCAACCTCTTCAAACAATACCGTATGTAATCCAATCCATACTTGTTTATCCTGCTTAGCAGAAGACATTTGCAAAATGTAGATGTACAGTCTTGCAAATTATGGAATGAGGAAATTGTGACGTATCTACCCCTTCAGAAATAAGAAAACTCTGTTGGAGTCAATATCTTTTGGCAGGTGGTATAGAGAAAAGGTGAATGAAAAGAAAGAAGATTTGAGAAAAAGATTAAGCTATAATCACTGCAAAAGTTTCTATAATAGAAAATCCAGCCACTGCTTTGCATGGGTCTATTCTATCCGAGTTGTTCAGGTTGGCATTAAACAATATAAGATTAAGCACTTGTCAGGTGAACTAATGAGTTTTGGATTGATTTCTGTCTTCTGCAATGCTACTAGCATTTTTGACAGGTATGATTTATAGGGCATTCTTTGGGCCTGTTCATGAGAAGAGCTGTTTATTTTGGTTGATGGACAGGGTTTCTAATGTTCCCAGTGGAGTGTGCAGATGGCAGGAAGGACAGTAATCTTTGAGACCATCTCTCAATGTCTAGGGTATGTCTCTTATAAATTTGTAATCAAGATCTCAAGAAACTAATGTGGGCAGGCTGCCTCTGAAATTGTTTTTGCGACCTTTGGCCAAGGTAATGCTCCCTGAAAAATGTACGTCTGGTACTTTTGCTGTTTAGTAAATGGAGCTTGTATAGGCAATCAAGAAACTATACTTTCCTTTTTAACTGATGTGACATATATACACAGACGCAGAGTTTTACACATTTACAGTTCTATTCCCTCTGGCTTAGAAGACTTTTTTTGTACATTTTATGTCTGTGGATATTTAGTGCACTAGTAGACTACAAAAAAAGCAGCCAGGCACTCTGTGTTGGAAATCTAATGGAATCTCTAAGGCGTGAAGATAACAAATCTAAGCAGCTGCACCACTGAATAATTTTTATTCTCATCTGCTGTTCTTTCCATTGTTTGGGGTTTTTTTCTATTTGTCTTGCTTATAATTAGATTGTACAGTCCTGGGAAGACAGGAATGTAGGCCCAGTCTAAGCTGGTATAGTTGCATTGACTGAAAAAGCTGCACCAATACAGAGAGAACATGGGCCTTTCTTTTATCATTTTCTCATTTCTAAAATCTAAATAATAAATTTTTAAAGAGTGTGTAAAATACATTGAATAACACTTGTATGAGTATTTCCTGAATGCTTGAGAGAAAAGGACTGATTGTGGTGTGAATTTAAACATCTAAGATGGACTGCTTTCACAGCTGTCAGATGGTAAAAAATGGTAACACCATGATAAGATGATTCCATGGTTCGACTCTAATTCTAGTCCTGCACAGCTCAGCTATCAAAAATTTGGCTTCCTAGCACTAAGAACCTAATAGGAGGTTTGATTTCCAGAGAATTTAAACTGCTGTCATATTTAACCTTGGGCTTACAAGTTTGAAGCCTTTGACCTATTCTGCTCTTCAGATCCTTTTGGTCTTTTCAGCCCTACTACTAAGTCAAATGACGGGGCTCTTTTCCTCCCCCTTCCCTCCTTTCTTAAGTGTGTGTATCTCGTAAAACAAAACCTACGTTTTCAAGAAGGCCACTCTGTCTCCATACCATTCTGCATGTAGAATGATGATTGTCCCTCCAGAACAACTACAAACATTGAATCCAGGCTGAACATAAGTTGAGGTATAATGATGCTCTAATGGCTAGCAGAGACTATCCTACCCCATTATCCTACCCCAGCATGGCCACGAAAAGTATGTTGGTGATGGCAGCAATACTAGCAAGAGTGACAGCAGAGCTGACAGCCAGGTCAATGAAGAAAGCTCAGCAAAGGCAAGGAGGGCTGCCAGAAGGAGCCAAACTTGCATAAGTGACAGAAATAACAGAAACATAACATTTTCTGAAACATACCTCTTAATAAGGTCATTTACTAATAAGACAACTTGTATCTTGCAATAGGTACCCACAGTATAGAGAAAAATCAAGCTTCAGATAAACACAGGACCAGAAATGACTGTTGACATTCAAGCACTAACATCCAAATGACCCTTTTATACATTCACAGGACACACTTGACTTGGTGCCAGAGTTGTTCCTTGGCTTAAATAGCATGCTTCGCCCTTCTTATCCACAATATCCTAAATATTGAGTAATTTTGCCCCCTCTTGGCCTCAGCTAAACAATGCAACCTCTTCTCATAGGATTTTATAGTCCAAGTACCCCTTTGTTCTCACTTTAGGGAGATACTAGGTCTCTCTGCTGATACCCCAAGTCATTTAATTGTATTAGTAAGGCATCAAATTGCTGCTAAAACACTGTGACTTGCTGCAGCATGTATAATCTTGGTGTAGCTGCCTCATTATCTGTCAGTATACAGCTTAGGGCTGGTTTGGAGCTGGGTTTAACATGCCCTCAGAGCTGCTTGCAAATACACTGTAGACATAGTGTCAGCCTCCTCATTTACAAATTATTCAATCTTCTTTCTCTAAAGGTTCATCACTAAACTTGTTTCAGTTTTATTACTTCTTTTCTAAACCTGCGTGTCAAAACTATCTGTGCAATTTCAGGTGAGTTTTCATCACAATTTTGTGCAGAGAAATTAATGAATCCTTACCTCTACTCAAAATACCCCATTGAGCAATCACAGCTGCTTTTCCCATGGCTGCATGTTGTTGAACATTCTTCTCCTATGACTGATGAGAATATCCTAATCTTTCTTCCCTTAAGATGTTACTAAGTGATGACTTAGGAGTTAATACATGAAGTTCTTGCTATTACTGCCTCAGTTTATCAGCTTCCACATTGTGGTAAGAAATTTAACCATACTTACCCTTGTCTACTACATTATCCATTACTTTCTATGTGGTATCTAATTTTGCCTTTGCACTGATGATGCCTTTCTCCTTCATACCATCAGCAAATTTCATAACCCATCTTCTGTATTTCATACCAAGATTACTGTTTAAAAAAATAATAATGCGTGAAACCCACCTTCCATCAGTAAGCTACTTCTAGCCTCATACCACCTCTTTTAATAGTTTCTTACCTCTTTAAAGTTCTTGAAGGAATCCACATTTTCTACTCCTTCACAGCAAATATCTTACGTGGCAACAACTGCATATTTTATTAACATTTAGCTCTACTGGATTGACCTTTTTTTTTTTTTTTAGCAAAAAGCATTCATTTTATTTGAGCAAGATACCTAGTTTCTTTATGCGGTTTCTCCTCTATTTCCATCATTTGGATGTTCGTTCCTCGAAGACTCCTGAAGTAGTGCATGCTATTAAGATCAAATTGATGAAACTGAAGTCTAGTGGATAATTTATTTTCCTTTTGTTAAATATGGGTACCATGTTTGTTATTTTCCATATGTTATATATGATAACACTTAACGTAATTCAAACATTTGTTTCTAGCTTTGCTATTCTAGGTGAGCTGATGACAGTGTCTGTCACACCCATTATGAGAATGAAACTCGTGAGGCATTGACTCTATCTTGTTTAAGGCCATTTCAAGGCCCATATCTTTATTACCATTCTGACCTTAATATCAAAATGATTGAAAAAAAAAGGAAAAAATGTGCATCCAGTTTTAGGGTCAATCCTGGGCTGCCCAGGCTTTCTTTTGGCTCAAACAGTAGAAAAGTAAGGATTGCGCGAGATCCCCACACCTTCCCCATTACCTCCACCTGCATGCTGGCAGGAGGATGTATCAGCTGCCTAGAGCTCTATACCTTCTACTCTAGCAGCAGAATGTGGCACATTTTTCTCCTACAGAGGCGAAATGTTTTGTGCCCCTTAGCCCCGTCATGTCTGCTTTGGCTTAGCCATAGTTTAAACTAGCAATCGGTTTGGGATCTAACTTGTTTGCAACAAGTTCCTGCCAAAGTTCAGAGAGTTACTTCAGGACTCGGAATGAAAACTCAAATTGTGCTGCAATTTTATTGACTCCTGCAGTCAATATATCTCCCCTTCCTCAAATGAGTGAGTGAACACAGCACATAATCCATTTCTCACCACTGTTTTTCTTTGTTTTGATCTGTTAAGAGCAAAAGCTATTTTGCTCCCTATTTGGCCCCTGCAGGTTAAAAGGACAGATGAATTTGGGTGAAATAGTACAACTGTCACCTACAGGTTTCAAATGAGGGTCTGGGAAAGGATTACCCAGGACTTCAGGTGGCAGATGACTTTTTTTCTCATACTGCAGATCAAAAATTAATTTGTGGGAAGAAAAAAATGCTCTTGAAGAAAAATAACTTTAATGGGAAATTGTAGGTAATCGAAAGCTCACTTTCTGTCCTCAAAACCCTGCTATTCACACCCAATACCAAATCAATCAATCCCAGACTGTTATGGATTATTATTACTTCTATGTATATAGCCATAAAACCTCATGGGCATGACTGTTGTCTTCTCATTTCCCATCCGTGTCTTGTGTCAGTGAGCTGTACAAGTAACCTTTTCTATGACCATCGCCATTCTCTGTTTGTACTTCAATTTCCCCACTTGTGCAATGAAAATGATGACAACTTTCTTTCCAAGGGCATAGGAAGATATGACAATGAATAATGTTCCATGGGTCTAATTCAAAGTCCACTGAAGTAGCTGAGAATCTTTCAGCTGAATTCAACATGCATTCAATCAGGTGCTATAAAGGCCAAATCATTCTATTACAGAACAAATCTCAGGATTAATTTAGCCCCATTTGTGAGGCAGCAAATCATTTAGCAATCAACCCTAATTTCTGCAAACAGATTTGTTTATTCATTTATTCATAATTCATTTTTCATTCCATAATTTTCAGCCTTTGGCAGGTTCCCAGTAAAATTATACAGCGCTTATTGCCCAGAATGCTGTTCTGTGATTGCCCATCTGAATCATATGGCAAGAGTTTTAATCTGTCTGGTGGAACGACTGAAAGAGAAAAATAATGAATCGGGCTATGTTTTCTTTTTTCTTTTTTTTTCTTTTTATTTTTTCCAACTGATGAACCCCCTAAAATTTTTCAGACCAGTGGGCAGATCCCTGGATAAATTTCATTTACACAGTTTACTATGTCAAATATCCAACCACGACCTTTCTCTGTGACCTTTCCTGGAACTTTCAGAATTAGGCAATGTCTGTCCTGGTAAGTTCAATGTTTCTGGTACTGTTCTTGGACAGTGAGGCCAACAGGTAAGGATCAGCCCACGTTCTCACAAATAACTTTCCTTATTGTCCAAAACTGAGTGGCTGTGTACGAAGCACCAAGTGAGATTGGTTTCTTGAGCATGAAACTTTCCAGGCTATCCTGGGATTATTTGTAAGAGTGCAAATCAGCCCAGAGCAAAGTGACACCAAGAAAAACTTCTACAAATAAACAGTTTAAAAAATCAGACTCCAGAATCTGGGAATACTCTTTGATAATCAAAACCTCTGAGGCCAGCAGAATGCAGACTGCAAATGATGCCTTTAGATGAATAAAGTTTTACTGAAGATCAGAAAGGGGTGGTAGGTCCATGCAACTTCAGACATATCATTTAGTCATCTAATGTCATCTTCAGTATCAGCTGTCTCTGTTTATAACTAATGGAGAAAAACATGTGCCTCCAGAGACTCATTTGGAGAAACTGCACAGTGTGAAGGGGTTTGGTGCCTTTAAAAAGTTGTAAGCTATGAATAGTTTGATCACATGAGACTTGGAAAATTTTACACTTCAGTACATTAAAATCTCTCTCACTCAGGTTTTCTTCTATTTCTCCCCTCCCCCATCAATCTATTTCCAATTCCTGACTTTATAAAATAAATTGTGTTTGAAAGGAGTAAAAATGGCACCTGAAATGATTTGAGCATGTATATAATGAAGACATTAAGACCAAATCTCATGGCAAGGCTAGGGAAACATTGGTGCGGTTTGCCTGGGGAAGCTGTGAAATCTCCGGCATGGGAGGGTTTTAAGAACATACGATACAAACATCTACCTGAAAGGCACTGTCTGAGCTGATATTTTTCTGGGGCAAAGGAATGGACCAGAAGACCTCCTGAGACCCTGATTATCTTATTATCTAGGAGCCTATGGTTTTATAGATTTACAGTTGTTAAAATCTTATGACCGTAATTTCATATCACCATTCTGGACAATAGACAATCAGATAAAAGTAGAGCTAATCAGATTAGAGGTTTCAATTTTGTTAAATATAACTTAACCCTATTTTGTCAAAATACAATATGTCAGTGATTATTTTAATAGACATTTTGCATAATGTATTCCTTTCAAACAAAATTATTTAATAATTATATGCCCTTCTGCAATGATTTTTATGTTAAGGTCTAAAAGTGAATGGAAAGAAACATTTTATCTACAGGTGTTAACATCACATTATTTTATATATAGGAAAACAGAGGCAATGAGAAGAAAAAAGTTTATTTTTGAAATCCCTGTGAATCCCATAAAGCCACAATTTTGCCCATGTTTTCAAGCATTAGCTGCCTGTTTGTACTTGTGTTTGATATCAATAATGAGTCAGTAAATTACTTTGAATACAAATTTTGAAGGCAGTTTCGACAACATAGAGAGTCCTATGTTCCATGGATATATATAAACCAAAATATTTGGACATCCAAATTCATGATGGGAGAATGAGGCCTGTGGACCTAAGGAATATATACAGTTTGTATTTGATGACATAAATTAATTCCCTTTCAAAGAGAGATTAAAAATCTGTTCCTGGCCTTTGTGATTCAGCAGCAAAGACTCAGAATGTTGACCCTGATTTTCTTACGTTTTAACCAGAAGATGCACTACCTCTCACGTTTGATTAATTCAGTAACCTGTCACCTCAGTCATGGCTCCCATCTTCCAATTTAAACTCTTTGCAGTGTAATCTACTAAAACCATTATTTTCTACTGGAGTAAAATCCTTTGTTGTTATTAATTTTGGGGGCTCTGCAGAGTTAAAAAGAAGAAGGATTTCATGTGATCTTCAAGGTGGAAAGTATCATTGGATTTACCACCTGCTACACTGACAGCCAACAGACCAACTTTTAAGGTGTTCAGAATATATTTTGGTAGTGACTATAGTTTTAGAAGAAATTTAATCAACTTACCCCTGTTAAATATTTATCCAATTATGCAAGTGACAAGCGAAAAATGAATGAATCCCTTTTAACGTAATATAAAATAGCACATAGCAGAAGGGAATTTTATCATTAAAGATATAATGAGATCATGAACACCTCCAAAGGGGTGAGTTAATCAAATAAGGCCATAATATGACAAGCAGCCTGTCAGAAGAAATTCTATTTGCTGCAGTATGCGAGTTGCATTTGAGTTAATAATTGAGTCGCGTAACTATTCTACCAACCTTGTTAGAGGATGTCACACTCAGCTTCATTGATGAAGGAGGACAAAAGTAGGTTGTATGAAAGGGGAATTCCAAGAGCTGATATTGACAGTGGGTGTAATTACAGGAATTGCTGACAGTTACAGATACAGACCTTTCCCCCAGGCACACAAGGTGTATTGCACTCCCTTCTTCAAAATAATAATAACCCCCACGCACTAAGGATAGATATATGTACACTTGAAGAACTACCTGGATAGAAAGAACAGCCTGAAGCGTATGGTGGAGGGACACAAGATATTTATTTTTCTTTTCAAAAGGAAGAGTTTAAGGCCATATCCTCAGCTGGTCCAAAACCTTACAGCTCCATTGACTTCAGCTGAGCTCTGGTGATTTACACAGGCTAATGCTCTGTCTCACAGTATGTAATCTTTTCCCATTAATGTTTACCTGCTGTGCCATAATGACTACAAAACGCCCGACAATAGCTAGACAGTGGGTGTGCTGTGACTGCCACTTACTACACGAATCATAATCATGCTACTGGTACCTTGTGCTTCCTCCATTTATTTGTCATATCCATCTGGTGTCCCTCCTACATAGACTAAGAGTAGACACTGTCTACAAAGCAGTTCTTATCCTACACTGGGAATGAAAATAGTATTTCAACAGCAATAAGCAAAAATCAACATCTGATTTCTAATAGGAACAACACAGTAATATAGAAGCTCTCTCCCTCCAGGAGCTCAAGATGCTTGGCCTTGTTGTATTGTAAGTTGTATTTCGTAGAAGATGAATTATAAGGTACTAAAAGATCAATGGATTAGCTTGTGATTATGCTATTGGCAGATCTTATTCCAGCTGTATAAAAAAAAAATTATGAGGAAATTCATATTATTATTAATCATAACTTCACTACAGGTACTAAATGCTACCAAGTCTGAAGCTGTACAGGACCTATCATAATAAATCCTGAATCCTGGCAAAATTCATTAAAATTCCTATTTTGTGGACTTTCTGAAAAAGAGCCAAATAACTGCTGACATAGTTTGCTAGCTTTGGATAAGTTTGTCTTTTAAAAAAGTCAAGAATTCAAAACACAGCTCATGCAGAAGCAACTCTCATCGATTTAAGTTTAAAATCATGTTCACTTGTCTACAATGACCTACCTTACTGACCATCTTAATGATCTTGTGATCTTCATATAAGAGGAGAAGACATGAGAATGCCACCTTTGAACCTTGTTCATGTGAAACACAGCTTCATCTAAAACCAATCATTTTCCAGGAACTGGGATGCAACAGGTAACAGTCATATTGTATCTGAAATGGCTTAAAGAAGAAAATACTGTCATAGCAGCGGGCAGAAATAACACTGGCAACCATAACATAGACATCTATATATTATAAGAAAAAAAAAAAAAATCAATGTTCTACATTGGATTTCAGATGATCCCTATACAAGACTGTCTTTACCACTTATCTCGTGATTCTACCATAAGCCCATAATTCATTATTTGTTCCCTGGTTTACTGAGCCTTGCAACATTTTATTTGTGAATCAATTTCCACCTGTCAGTTCAGAACAACTGTGCTTCACTTCCACCATCCTTTGTCTCTATCTATTCATAGTACCTTTAATGTAAAGAAAGCCTCTTTTATGAGTTACTGCTATGCCTGCTGCAACAGGACGCTCACCTTGGCTGAAGAAGCTGGCATAGTTTATTACAAACAACACCAAAATGTCCTGACCTCCCCGGATAGTTAGTAAAGACTGTTTGCAGGACACCTACAATACTGTCCCCAAAGGGGAGGACCCCTGTCTTCAGTCAGATGGAGCTAACAGTTGCTCAGCATTTCTGCTTCAACTCCTCACTAATTTTGCATTGCAAGACTTTGCTGATTTTATTTCATTAGTAAAATATACATTAAACCAACCTGGGGGGGGGTGTCGTTTAAGTAACTACCGTGTGCAAATAGGTCTTTTGGATCCTTCAGGAAAAGCAAACAGCTTCACAGAGGAATATTAAGTAGCACCCACTGAAATCATGGAGAAGATGAAATTATGGACTTGAGGGAGATGGCTATGCATTAAAATGCATCTCCTGTAGCTAGGCACTCAAGATGCTAAAGCACTGAACAAGCTTCTGCAAGTTCAGGCTGGAAAAGATCACACAAAGAGTCAGTGTTCTCAGTCTCAGAAACTGGCTGGATCCTCCCAGGGTCATGAAACCGCAGGTAGGGGAGGAAGGTGCAAACCATCAAGAAAAAAAATGTATAGAGAACCATCATCCACAATAAAAAGACTTTGTCATCTAAAACAATGGAGTCCAATGTGGGACCTCAACACTTGCTTTGTTTGTGCAAGTTTTCAAGTATAGTTGTCCAAGCAACTCAGGCTGTGATCGGAATCTTAGCTGAGTTCAGCTTAGGCCTCCAGTTGTAGATGTCTGTATGTGGGGTAGATTTCAGAGCTATTTTTTTTAGTCAGTGGAAAGAGGTAATACAATCCCAATGGTGTTTGGGGCACAATTTAGATGAGCAGCCAGTTTGTGATGGAGATTTGCAGCAGAGAATGATTCAGCAGGACCGACTGCCCTGGCGAGCTCTCCACTGACTGTAAAGACAGCTTCCCCATCCAGCACAGAAGTCAACACTTATATACAGGCACCTAATTGTGGATATTTTAACCAAAATCTAAATCCTACTGATTGGGGTTTTTGGACTGGGGTTTGGGGGTTTGGGGTGTTGGGCTGGGTTTATTTTTCTATTTCAAAAAAAAGGTATCACATGTAGATTTCTCCAGACCAAAGACACCCATTAGATAAGCTTTTGGGAATGATTCTCTTAAAATTACTTAGTCTCTTAAGCTGGCTGAGTCTTGCCCATAGGAAAATGCGTTAACCATAAGGCAATTGAAGTGAGAAGCACCATGTATTATTCCCAGTGAGCAGGACCAACTTACACAGGTTCTCCTACCAACTACCAGAGCAAAGATAGCCATGTATCAAAATAGGATGTCAAAACAGGATATCAAGTCCTATCGGATACTCATCAAATTATTACCCATGCCAAATCTCAGTGTGACTGCTACAAGCATGTCCCCTATTTTAGTCATAAACTAAGATTTCAGTTGCTAGTGAAGCTGCCTCTGAACTTGCATATTCAGTAGGCATTCTGGCAGAGTACTACAGCATGAAGACACAGAAGGCTAAACAGCAGAGCTATAAATAAAGTGAGATCCTGCTTCCAAGAAACACTAACACCTACACAGCTCACTATCTCTAATTTAACAGAGTACTGAAAGACCAAAGTTTTCCATACTCATCTTCAGACTGCAAAAGACAGGGAGAGAGGATAACTCAAAGTGAATCAAAAGAAGAAACTCTCATGACCAAATAAACAAACCCAAAAGGAATAGATAATATGTGGCTTAGGGAGATATAAAGTAATTATCTTATGGTGGAGCTGCAGAAAAGACAATTCCATTGCAGTCAATATGTAAGACACAAGACATTTTGATCATATTTTCTGCAAGTCCATGTATTGCCAGAGCTCTCATTTTTTGCCTGTGCTTAAATCAGACGAATTGCAGGGGTTTTTAGATTGTTCGTCTTTGCTTGCTTATTTATTTCCTTGTAGGTACAAACTTCTTCAGAACAAACTTTTGAAAGAGATCTGAGGACAGGACTTTGAAACTTGGGCAGTCTGAATCTCTTTGAGCTGATGGTCCTCAGACCATTGTAAATGCTGCAGAAGGTGAGGGGCAGAGGTAGAAGGATGTGATTTTATATGAATCATTAACTTCTCCTTCCTGAGTTGGAACAGATCACCTCTGTCATTTCAATAATGTTGCTAACAGCAGAGAGAATTTTTTCCCTGTGTCAAAAGTATTTGAAGACACAAAATTGCAATTCTAGTCCTGATGCCATTATGCTGCTTTGAGGAGCTGTGGTAGATAGGGCTATTGTAACAGAATTACAATTCTGTAGGTATAATAGTGCCTGAACCACAAGCCTTCATAAGTATCTATCATCTCACTCAATAACTGAATGCAGAGACGGATCTTGCATAAATTCTTACCACCTATAAAACAGATTTTTTTGGCTTTGTAAGTTTTTATGTAAAACAGCTGGTTGAGTTCTAGAAATTCCAGAATTTTTTTTGGTACTTTGGAATTCTTTCTTGAAAAGAGAAAATATAATGCTTATCTTTAAAAGATTCAGAGAACTGTAACAGATGTACAGATTTAGCTGAAGTCATATTTCTTACAAAAATACTGGAACAAATAACTCAAAAGTTTGTAAGCACCTAGAGGATAATAAGAGAAGAACAACAGCCCATTTACATTCATCAAAACCAAATCATGTCAAACTAATCTAATTCCTACTATGACAAGGTAACTGGCTTTGTGCATAAGGGAGAAACAGGAAATGTCGTATACTTTGACTTTAGCAAAGCTTTGACACTGTCTTACATGAAGGACTTACAAAAAAGTTTGAGAAACATTATCGAGGTGAACCTCAAGAGTGCAAGATTACATAGCTACTGTCAAAGCCTCATATTTAGATAGCTAACCCCACTCAATCCAGGTGGCGATTTAGGATTCTGTCTGGCATCTTGATACCACTCATAATTTCATAAATGGTTTGGATGAAAGAATAGAAAGCATATTTATTACAGCCACAGAGAGCACCAAGGTGAGCATCTGCAAACATGATGGGGAAGAGGACTAGAATTCAAAATAATTGGAGACAAGTGGACAAAAAGTACAGTGCTGTTCAGGAAGCATTTACAAATGTAAAGTGAAACTCTTGGAAATACAGAATTGCAAACATACTAAAGTGGATTTCTGGCCTGGCTGAGGTGCTGCAGAATGGCATCTGAGTAAGATCAGATTAAAGCTGAACAAGAGTCACAGGTGAACTTGAGTCAAAAACCTTTTGCTTGTGCATAGAAGGCACAATAATTTGTAAGGATGAGGGCTATTTGTAAAGGATCCTCAAACGAGAATGAGACTGATTTGGTCAAGTGTAAAAAATATGACCTAGGAGAAAGGTTTAGATAATTTAATCCAGAGAAAAGAAAAATTGAGAGAAAATGTGGAAATGGTTTTCAATGGTAAAAGGTAGCTAGAGGAAAGAAATAAACTCTTTTCTGTGTCTACTGTTGTTAGGCGAAGGAGTAATAAAGCAAAGAAGATTAAAATCCAACATCAGGAAAGGTTTTCATCACTGAAGATTTTTAAGAAAAATTGGACCAGCATTTGTCACAAATGACATAGCTGACCCTGTCTTTATGAAAGGAGATGGACTACATGGTCTCTTGGTGTCCCTTCTAGCCACATTTTCTTTGATTTCTCCAAGAAAAAACATATTTCTTTCTCTGAAAGATACACCTATCCTTAACTGAAGCACAAATACACTGAAAGTAATAACTGTATCTCCTTAGGGTTCACAAAACACACGAGAGCAACTGCTGTAAAGTAAAACACTTGATGAGATAGGAGTAATCATCTCACACATAGCTGAGAATTGTGAATGGAAACAGAGAAACTCAAATTAAACATTTTTAATGTGGGAATTGGTACTTTTGATGAAAAAAAGTATTTGAGAAATACAGCATGCAAACCCTAGCAATCTGATTTAATTAATCACTTTGAGTCACTGATACACCACATTTACTGACCTCTTTCTGTAAGACCCTGACATCTGAGAATGGGGCAAGGGAGAATTAGTGTTCTTCTTTCTGTAATCCTGCAGATGCAATAGTCACTCAGGAGGGAAAGTTTCATATAACACGTGGAGCTAATTTGCTTTCATTGTTGTTGCTCTGTCTTCTGGAAATCCTGTTTGGAAGAATGCAATATACAACCACAGGTCTGGATCTATAACTTTCCAAGACATGTTGGCTTCTCATCAACTCGAATGAATTATTCCAATACTACTGTCCTTGGCAGCTGTGATGCCCTGCACTCCCAGGGGCAAAGCATGCATCAAAGCAAGCATATCTTGACTGAAAATTCAGGTAGATTCAAGAATGGAAGGAAGACACTGTGAAATTGCTTGTGTCTTTTCCTCCAACTCAGTATTAGCTAAATTCCCAAGAACAAACCCCCTCCCCCAGCCCTCCTCCCC
>JANZLQ010000130.1:8625-24482 GCA_026212715.1 Elanus axillaris | reverse complement strand
CGGCTGTCCTGGGGATGGCTGAACTCCTGCCTGCCCCTGGGAAGTGGGGAATGGATTCCTTGGTTTGCTTTGCTTGCTTGCGCGGCTTTTGCTTTACCTGTTAAACTGTCTTTATCTCAACCCATGAGTTCTCACTTTTACTCTTCCGATTCTCTCCCCCATCCCAACTTGGGAGGAGTGAGTGAGCGGCTGTACGGGGCTGAGTTGCCAGCTGGGGTTAAACCACGACACTAGTCTCCTAGTAGTTGCTGTTTTTCTTGAAGCCATTTCTCCCAGGGTCATGGGTTTATATGAAAATCCTCATTTTGTTTTTGCAAGAACAGTAAACTGCAAAGCACAGGAGAAACCATGAAATCTGAAAGACTGGGAAGACAATGGAAAGAACATGCACTCTTTTTTTTTTGGTATTTTATGTGGGTTTTTTTCCTCCAAACTACTCCCTTGGATGACAAGAGCAAGACTCAGGGATTTGAATTGCCACCTTCAGTAAAAGTAAAGAATTGTAGCACAAATACGTTACGGTGTTACAGCACCTAAATAAGCTACTCCTCAGTAACACCTTTACACACCCCATGGATACTCTTCCCCTTCCCAGACACCAGGGAAGGCATACGAAGCATAAACAGAGGTAGAGTGGACCAGCCACCAGACTCCACTGAGCAAGAAGTGTGCCATTACTTCAAACTAATGCATGATAATATAAATTAACACATAATGCATGATTGAATACCTACACCCCTCTACCCACCTACCATTTGATCATGTTGAGTACAAGCTCGCAGGCTTGAGGACAACCAAACACTAGCTCATCTGAGGGGATCTGACCTGCTGCCACCAGTAACGGGGCCCAGGACAAGTAATAACATCAAGTTACATTCATTTTTGCCCTTACTTTAAAAAAAAAAATCATTAGAAAGAATGTTTTTCATGTCTTTTTTTTTTCTTTTTAATAACCCAGGATCACCAGCAACCTGTCGACACCTCAACTGGAGAATCCCCACTGGACCCCGTCAACCTCTAAACAACAGCATTTCAATTTTCTCATACATGAAGTGAGGAACAGCATCCTAAACAGCTTTACAAAATGGTTTAAAATCTCTGGGATAAATCTGCTAAGTGACAACACTCTCACTGTGGCAACTACTCTTATTATTACAAATAGAACTCCTTCCTAGGATTGGAATGAACAAAAACTGTTAACAAAGAGGAATTATAGCTGGGCAGGACTTGGGCAATTCTTGTCACTCCATTATGAAATAAAATAAAATATCAGGTTCTCATAAAAAACCGAATTTTTTAAACAAGTAATTCAAGATGTTCAAAAGTTTATATATGGATAGTATACATATATATTTAAGGTATGCAGGGTTTGGAAAGGTAAATACCATATTGCACAAATATAGAAACTTGTAATATTGATATTTTAAAGCAGTCACACATTTGATGCAATATTTATGTTATAAAAGTCTTAACATTCAAATGTTATAACTAAGTTGGAAAGGTCTAAATGATAGAGTCAATACGAGATGTCTTTATATCGAAATAACATAGAATGCTAAAACAATTTGTTTAGACTTCACCCATCAAAACAATTTGTCAAATCTGACATGTTCTCACAAAATATTTCCATTTTGATAAAACAGCATTTTGACAGAAAACGGTGGGATCCAAACATTTTCATTCAGCTTGCTGAACTATATACGTCCTTGTGAACCAGACTGGATGTGAAAATAGGACGGGGGGGTGAGTGCTGTCCCTGCTCCTCTGCTGTGGCTCAGGCGGTGTCTATGCTGCTTTTGAATCCTCCCCAAGTCCTTCAGGGCAGGGAACATCCTCCGCTGCATACCCTACAAAGCCAGATCCCCCACGGGGCATTTCCAAAATAAAATAAATAAATAAATAAATAAAGGTATTTAGTGATTTAAATAAAGGTATTTAGTGATTTAATGGCATTTTCTATGAAAGTGCCTGTTTGTTTTGGACTCTTTTGTGGGCCCCCTGGAAAAAGTCAAATGGGGCTGGAGACATCTTCAAACAACTTTCTTGCTTAAAACTTCAAACAACCTTCTGTTCTCACACCAGCAGAGTTCTGTGGTTTGATTCGTATCACAAAATAATGAAAAAACAGTCCAAAAAAGAAAAAAAAAAAAAGCATCAAAAGCTGTTGATCTGATTTCCTAATGATGCAGCCATAAATATCAAGAGATGGCAACTTCAGAGCTCAGGCATCATCTTCTATACACCTGTCTTAAATACGGAAGGCCTTCAAAGAAAATACTATATATAGGGGATTTCATGGAAACCAGAAGTTATAAGCAACTGTCCATCAAAGAACACATTTACTCCAAATACATTCCTGGAGTCAGCAGTACATTGTGGTCCCACTCATATGAATTTACAACAGGCTAATAAACAGATGTTAGAAGGCAGTGTGATATCTGTAGGACAATGCGTAGCTCTTGTACACTGTTAGAAGACGCTGCTTTAAGCTAGCGATTGATCTAGATCGATCTGTATCGAGTGATCTTGAGCTCTTATAACTGTTAATTATCTAATAAATTTTCATAAATAAAACTGAAAAGGTGTAAAATTCAAATTAATGTTATTTGTTTAGCCCACATGAGCTACTTCACATAACAAGAATATTATGCATGACGTTTTAATTGTCTGCAAAACACTTGGTGCGCTCTGGTTTTTCAGGCTAGACAAGCACCCTGATCCCATTTCTAAGAGAAGACTACCCATGCTGCACTTTTTATGGTCTTGACCCAAGAAAGGGCCAATGCACAGACTTCAATCCTTGCATACCCAATTCTGCATGCAAGAGCACCCACCGATTAGAAAAAGTAAAGGGAAGTAAAACCGAAGAAAGGCATGAACACATGCTTTAGGTTCTCACCTGAAGAATGCCCTTATAGTTTTTTCTATGCAATTACACTGAATTTCAGTATAATGCGACTGTTATCCTTCCTGCTGCCATTCAAGGTTTCCAGAAATGATCCACTTATACCCTCATGGTCAAAACAAGCAAGTTCTTGTGCCTCAAACTGTCTCAGTGTCCACAGGAGACTTTACATCCTAACATCCTTTGAGCCCTTCACAGACATGCACACGATTCCCCTCGGGTTTCTCTAGTCCTTAATTAACTGTTATCTTTTTAACAATAAAAAAGCAGCGGGTGGTTTGGGAGTTGCTTTTCATTTCTTGAAGCTTGCTCTGGCCCGTGCTACATCTCCAATCCAGCCGTGGGAACTACAGGTGGAAGAAGGAAAGCACGTTGACGTGGGATGCTGTGCGAGAAAAGCATCAGTGTGTGCAGACAGGGTGAGTGAAGGCCATTACACTGAAGTTATTTTTTTTGAATGATGCGAGATCTTGCAGCAATCCTCTCCATTAACTCGCTGCAGCTCGGGAAGCCTAGCAAGAAAT
Organism: Elanus axillaris; assembly: GCA_026212715.1. Lineage (NCBI taxonomy): Eukaryota > Metazoa > Chordata > Aves > Accipitriformes > Accipitridae > Elanus > Elanus axillaris. Next base: position 21,053 of record JANZLQ010000130.1, on the reverse strand, counting down.
AACTGGCAGGAGGGTCACCACCAGCAACGGCTGAGGCACTTCCATGCCGTAGGTTCAGCTATCTCCACCCCAAACACAACATTATGGAAACAGACACGCTCTTCTTGTGAGCCTGCTGCTACAGCTTTCTGCTTACAAGTTAAACTGCCCAAGATCAGAAGGGAAATTTGACTAATAAATCCCTACAGCGTGGTGACCTGTGTGCCATTAACCCGCAGCAGCCTGCCTTGATTGACTGAGTACAACGGCCTCAGGTACCCATCCTGCATGCAAGCTGCAGTAAATGATCTTCTCATAAGTACTGTGATTAATTACTTCCCTTCAGTTAAAGTCAATACTCTACTTGCACTGGATTATTTAAATAAAAAAAAAAAAAAAAAGGGATAAAAAGGAGAGGTGTGTTGATAATGGGAAGCGGCTCTGCTCTATCTTCGTGGCATTATCTATCAATTGCAATCAGATTATGTAGATAAAGAACAGCAGCAAATTTATCAGCTCTATTTGCACTTGTCACATCCCTTGGCTGTAAGAAGGCTTCATGCAAAAGCAAGCGGCACCACACAGCCAGGGACCACCGAGACGCAGCGCTGCTCTCCCTCGGGACTACGGGAACAGGGCAGGAAGGAGAGCGAGAGGCAGGTGGGAGATGGCAAGAGGCGAGGGGAACGCGTCTCTTCCCACCCTCGGCCTTGCAGGGATGCGACCAATTCGTTCACCCTGTCCCTCAGCATAACAAAGTCACCCGCGGCCATCCAGGCTCAACAGGGTGGTATTCAAGGATGAAGCATTCAACTTTTTAGAGCATTCACCATACATAACCCTATTTATTGATTTATTTATTAAAGTGGGAGTTTTTTACATTAATTTCACCTGGAACACAATTCTGAAACCTTGTCATCCAGAGCAGGTACCAAACAACAGAAACATTATGAATTGGGAAGAACAGCTGACTGGCAACTTCGGAACGCAAGAGATCCTCCAGACACAAACGTTTTTACTTGGGTCAGTTACCTGTTCGCTTGTATCTGCAGGCATGAACAAAGGCTGATTATTCCAATTTTGCTATTGCATCCAATGTGGTAAAAAAGGACTAATTTTATTCTGTCACCTATGCAATAAATTAGGAGGAAACTTGTTGCATAACTACAAAGGTCAGAGTGTTTCACTCAGAGCAAGTAGTTTCTATTTCTCCAAAATTTCTTACCTTCAATCTTACCTAAACAGAGATTGTACACTCTTCGTACATAACAATAACATTGCTCTCTGCCCAGTTCAGTTCCAGGTACAAGGTAACTAAAATTCATTGTTATCAACAACCAGTATTAGAAATTAAGCAGGAATGGCTGACTTAAATGGTCTCAGATGCGTACACACACAGACAGAGTTCCTGGAAGGTATTTCTGAAAGCCAGGCAATGCCCAGCATTTGAAAGCTCTGAACAAACCATATAGCCATAGGGGTTCCTTCATCATTAGTATCGATGTCCATTAGGGCGACAGCTCACTGTGAAAATGAGCATCCAAACTCTGTGGCTCTCACCACTTAACCCCAAGCCTCCATGTACGTTCCTTGATTATTTTTTCCTCTGGTTGCATTAAGCGCCATGCTCAGCGCGCAGAAGAGATGCATCATGTGCGATGAGAGCTCAAACTCCCAATCTTCAGACCCAGGAGTCTTAATGAACGCCTTGTCAAATCAGCAGTTTGGGAGCATTCAGGGAGGGGGGAACCTCGTATTTTGATTGTAATTTCTAAATTCATTTTTATCCCATAGACATAAAAAAAAAAAAAAAAAAGGTAAAATTGTAGAGCTCTTGTTTTCTAGGCAAAATCAGCACCTTAATCAAAGTGCACAGAAGCAGCCCAGGTCGCAGACCTCCGAGTGTGACTGCAGGAGATGGGTTATATGCGTGCCTATATGAGACCCAGGTCCATACACCAGCTTGCCTGCACAAAACGGCACTTAGCAGGCAGGCAGGCAGCTATTTGCTTCCAAGCTGTATTCACCCTCTGGGTGAAAACCAAGAAGGCATTTAATTGTCTTTGCAGGCACAGTGATTTGCTGTTGCAGGTAGACAGAGATGCCCAGACACTTTGTAAAACCCTGATTTAAAAGTTCCAAAAGCCATCAGGGAGGACGTATGCATGCTGCTTGCCCATCATCACCCTCGTAAAGCCTACATACAGCACTTCATATGCTCCCTGTGTACTAGTTCCAGAAGAGAAATGTAGAAAGAGGAAAACGGGACATCTACAAAGCAAAATGCAGTGATTCCTGGATAAATCCCCATCCAAGCTAGCATTCATAACCATAGCCAGAAGCATTGCAAAGAGCCATCAGCTTGGTTCATACCCCGAATTAGTATCTCTGACTACTGCCAGGCACACACTGGACCATGCCAATAGTTATTAGGAATTATTATGGGGGTCTTTCACATCATAATACTGAATTGCACCAGGTCTCTCCGATGCTAGAAAGTGGAGCTAGTGGAGGAAAGGAGGTCTGGAAGTTACCTGATCCTGATCCAAACGCTCTCCCCTTGGCTCACCTTTGCCAATGAACACGAGAAGCACTTTTATGCCCTGTCTCTCTGGGATCTCACAGGGCAGGCCCAAGTGGATTCTGTGGCATAACAGCATCTAAAAGTTATGGGCCATTCTGTAAGGAGATGTCATTGCAGTATAAATATTGTGCCCAAGGCTCTGACCTCACGCAGCCAAACTCTATCCAATTATCTCACATACTAAGTGCCTTTTCTAACTTCTAAATCCCACAGTCGCTTTCCAAAGGCTATTCAGACAGCTCTCTAAAATGCAACAAATTTACAGCAGCACAATGTTCTTACATAAAGCATAAAGCAGTTCACCGCACAATTACCTTTTTTCCAGGCAAAGTCTAAAGCAAATATCCACTATCAACAAAAGCACCAAAACACAGAAGACATATAGAGGGACCTGATGCCCAAGAAATCCATTCTGGGTTTGGGGTGGGTTTTTTTCATTTTCTACAGTATTGCAGTTTATTATATGCACTGTATTGTTTAATACACTACAGAAGAATAATTAAGACAACTCTTTCTTAGATCTGGTGGGAAACACCAATTAAAAGTAAAAAAAAAAAAAAAAAGGATGGAAGTTTTGATTAATGCTTAAAGGTTTTTTTCCTATTATCAAATTCAATGGTTATGCACGAGACCCGGAGAACAGCCAAAAGCACATTTTTTACTTTTTCTCCCTTTAGACAGACACTACAAGTCTAGATTCACCTCACCCTGCACAACATATCTAAAATGTAAGCATCTAGTCTCACATTATTGGAGATTATTAGGTGTTACAACTACAGACAGGTGAAACATGTCCCTAGCTGTATGGCCCCTGACTGGCAGTTCCAAACCGTGCCATCTTTTGAAGACATAAGCAGTGATTTGAAAGAAAAAGCAATCCATTTCTAGTTTCAGCCTGGACTCCCAACACTCGGGCAAAGATGCATCTCGGAGACGAGCGGCAGATGGATACCTTGTGGGAAAACCCTGGCAGGACTCAGGTGGGAGGCTGGTGCCACGGTGCTCGAGTTGGTGAGGAACAGTGCTGCAAGGTACCAACAGCAAAGCAGGATGGACTGGGTCTAATTTAAGGTTCTGCCCATGGTTCTCCCCAAATCTCACTGCTCACGCCCGGAGCATGGGACAATACTGGAAATCTAACAACCCCCATGGCCCAAGAGTGAGGCAGCACACTCTCAAATTATCATGGGAATAGCCAACAAGCCTCATTCACCATGATTCCACCTTCTAACACCCCACACAGAAGAAACATATGTTTAAAAGAGAAAACAACAAAAAAAAACAACCAACCAAAACTCATTCACATTTTGCAGTGTGTTCTGTAATTAATCAGAATCGTATTGCCAGCTTCTAATGATCGAATCCCATTTAATCACTTTGGAGGCTCTCGGCTGTGTGATGTAAGCACTGCAATCAGAACCTAGAAGGCCTTATGAACATTCATCATGCACCCTTCCCGAAATTAATGGTACAATCTGAGGACAGCCAGGCCCCATGAGGTGCCTAACATCCTATGCACAAGATGTAAATTCATAATCATCATCACAACACCATCAAAGAAATACTCCATCACGGCTCATTTTGTGCTTGCTAAACATGCGTTTTCTTCGCTTGCAACTAGAAAAGGGCTTGAACTATAAATCCCAGGATCAAAAACATCCCCCAAACTTTGAAGAGTTTAGATCCGAATTGGAGATCAACATGGAACAGTATGCAAGGCATCATCTGAAATGAGATTAACAATGTGTTACAGGACTTGAAAAGCCAGCAGCTTTTCCACAGTGCTCCAAACCTCCTTTGAATTCTAAAACATTAGCTACTCTATCACTCTGGGACATGTTGACTGGAGATGATGATGAACCCAAATGCCTTCACTGCTAAATTGAAGGCTCCCAAATCTTAGCGCAGAGCTGGTTTGTGAGCTCGTGATCTCATCTTCATCACAAATTTCCCCCAAGTTTTTTTGGCTTCTTTGTTTCTAAATAAATTTTGTAGATGTTCTACAGGAAAGAGATCTTCCATAGGGAGCCACTTGCTGATGTCCAGACTGACAAGTTCAAGGACAACAGCAGAATAGCTCAAAGCAAAGCAAGACATAACTTCAGTAGTCAAATGCTCAGGGTCTAGATGCTTCACATGGGCAGGGACTCCTCAGTGACCTTCCCAGGGTTGCTTAGCATGGGAGAATTACAGAATTTCCCCTCTGTAGGTTCTATACTCATCATGGCAGAGCCTCTTCAATAAAACTCATACAACACATAGCAGGATGGTCTCCTGTGTTTGGCAAAGGTTTCCCTAGATACGTCTTATAGATTAACTCCAGCTCTTCAGGAAGTAGCTGCATTTTTACACCATGACATGAAAATGCTGACTTTCCCCTCATTTCTTCATCTATTCCTAACAGTGACAGTGTGGGAAAAAGCTTTTTTTGCTACAAATGCAGGAGGTGGATGCTCTGCCTCACAACACAAAATAAACCATCAATCAGGAAAGGTTTCAGCACATCCTTAAGCTTATTTGCTTGTTGGTTTTTTTTCCTTTTGTGACCAAAATCAAATAGAAATGAGAGCATACACACAGACATAGAAACAAATCATTTGGGAATTAAGAGCAAAAGCTTTCCAATATCATGCAAAAGGGCCAGAATTGACCCAGAATTTGGAATCTGGGTTAGAGGAATTGATTTTTAATTGTCATCAGGAAAATGCTTTACAGGAGCATCATTTAAATCTCTGCACTGCATAACAGCTACCTCCACAGGCTCCAGGAGCATATGGTCTGCTTCAGGAAGCGAACCCCTTCCATGGTGACTGGGAGCCCACATTATCATGTGTAATGAGGGAAAAATCAAGTACAAGTCACAGCTGGCTCAGGATCATGCTGGCATTTGCATCTGCCACTAGCAGCTTCCCGAGTTCACTGTATGCAAGCTCCTCACGAGCAAAATGTGAGGAGCCCCTAGGTGCATCTGAAGGAACACTGCTGAAGACATGACACTAGACGTGTTGGCTTGTCCTTGGCCAAAAAGAGCACAGAAAATCCTCTGTTGGCTCAGCTCTAATAGAAATAATTTAATCTTCAACCTGATCAAAAAAGGTCCACTGAAGGAATGTGTACGTCAACTTTGGCATGCTCTGGATCAAGTCTTTTGTGCTATTCACCCTTCCCACACCAATGCACCGAAGAGTTACCTCCTTCTCTGATATAAAAACCCAAAACTGTGCCTAACAGAATATGAATGGTAGGAGTTTTTTAAGTCTCCACAGATGTCTCCAATGGCGATTACTTAAGACTGTTGACATTTTATGTATTATATCACCACATTAACTACCTAGGCCTAGTCTTACAGTTGAGATGGCATTTCCATTCCAAAACTCCTCTGGGGGAAACCTTGGGAGACTGGGGAAAGGGAATTACAGGCAATTACCAAATTGCTACTTAAAATCTCTCAAAATTATAATTTTAAAAGAACACTTTATAAAAGAAGCATTCAGCTGGACATTAGTTAAGTTGGCCATGTCAAAACCAAGTGGTTTGCATCCACTGCTATGCTTTCAGGGTCAATCCTCCCATCTTTCTATCATTTCTGGACCTTCTAGCTCCACAGCTTCAGAGCACATGTCCCAGGAGGTGGTGTGATTGTGGCAGAACAACTCTGGATATTCACTGCTGGGTATTCAAGGTGTGGACATCTCTAGAGTCATGACTGAGGTGCACACGTCAGGGGTATTTGCTTGAATAACAACATTGTAGTCTCCTCAATGACAACTCACCAAGTCTACCAATGGGGCTGTAAGTCTTCTGCTTGACAGTGAACAGATTCTCAACTGTTCTGCATTTTGTTCTGTATCCACATGGTTTACACCACATAGTTGGATGATGTCAACTGGTGGCTCAACACAGAGGAAGAGAGCCAGTACTTCTAAAGTTTACTGTCTCCTCAACCACATTTTTTATTAGGAACCTGATGGGGACTTTAATTGTAAAATAATTTACGTCTTTCCATCCCTTAGCACTTAAATGTCTTGGGAGCAGGATTTTGCTGTTTTGTGCAATAGTCAAAGGGAGATTTGAACTGCAACGGTCTCAAAGGTACCTACTGAAAATCCAACCTGTTTCACCTGGTGCTAAAGAACAAGGAAATCTCGGGAAATCTCTACTCACAGAAAAGCCTGATGTCTGCTCACAGCCTTTTCCTGCAATATTTCCTTGGAAATACAGCTTCTCATTCACAGTCTCTGCCTCGTGCTGCAATTACTCTTTTCCTCCCATATCTTTGTTCCTCCAGCACAACTTGTACTAAATGTCAGGTCCAAAACCAATGGTTTAGTCACAGCAGCGGCTGCAGTGTTATCCTGCAGACTGTGACCAGAATTGCGAGCAGCAGAAGGAGAAGCCGTGGAGTCTCAACTGCTCATCTTAAGCCCTCCAAGCATCCTGAAGGGAGCTTGAGTCCTATTGAAATGTATTTTCCTTGCAGGAGGTCAGGAGCCACAGCAGAAATTGGTTCTGCCAACACTTTGGGCTGGATCAGTCAACTACTGCAGCTCAGCACTACTGCAATGAGTTTTGCTCCATCAATCTTTGCCCAAGTTGAACCCTTTGCTGTGCGAAGGGCTTGGGCTTTGATCTATACAGACACAATCTCACACACTGCCTAATAACACTAAAAAAAAATAAGTGAAATCTAGCTCTACATGGGTTTGGACAAGCAAAGTTTCCTCAGTTTCTAATACAACTCCTCTTTTTTGTCACTGCCCATAGTGTGGCACAAACCTCACGGGGACGTACTCCATCTAGCCAAGAGGGATAAATTTCAGTTCCCAAAGCTGCCCGCTAGAAAAACAAGTGGTTCCAGATCAGTAGGGGGGCGGGGGAGGCACTTTTACTCCTTTTCATGGCAGAAGAAGCTGAGAAATGCCTCACTCCATACACCTGTGTCCAACCCCACCACCCCATGCAAAGGTGCATCAGTGTCCAAGTTTAAGCGGATCCTCAGCTCACTGAGCAGCCCTGCACACAGATGCCTTCCCAAAGTTAGCTCTAGCCCTCCAGATCACCCTTGCTTTTGCCTCCCTCCTGTGTCTTATTTGCTCTTCACTCGCATGGTCCAGCTGTGAAAGAATCGATTGGCTACAGTCCCACTGTTCCCAAGGAAAAATCAGGTCTCTGAGCATTTTATTTTTTTTAAAAGTATTGCAAAGACGTGAAGCACAGAGCTAATACATATCCTGATCTCCTCCTGGCCATTTGTTGTGACAGTCAACCATAAAGCAACGGCACTAGCACACCCGAGCCCCAGCTTTGCCAATAGCCTGAGCTTGAGGAGCATTTCAGTCTCCCTGCATAAATCTCTGCAATCCAGTGCAGAAGTGCGCAAGCCTCGCTGCCTACGTGGGGCCAGACTCCAGAGCACTTTTGGCTAGTTCTGGTCCTTCAAGCAGCAGCGAACTGGGTGCTGATGGCTTCCGAAACCCAAAAGATGCCTGCTTGTTTACATTCGGAAATGACCAACATGCTCAAGTGATCTCCCTGGTGAATAATGAAAGCGTCAGCTGGGATCCCATAATGGTAGAGGATGGCTGACTCCTCAAGCTGTAGGATACAGAGAAAGTCAGAAAGTCTCTGCCTTGAAAACGCAGATGCGCACCATAGGGGCAGGATGAAATGAATCACTCTTTGATACTCAAGCATCTTCCAAACACGAGAACAGGTATCAGGAGAAAACAAACAGATCTGAGTACAGTGCTGTGTACAGAAATGAACTAATATCAAGCTTGACTGAAAAAGTTGATTAAATTAGTTTAATTTAAAAGCCCAAACAAACCCTGAAGGAGGTTCTTTGTTTATTGCTTTTTACCAACAGCATGCGTTACTGAAGAAGCACCATGTGGGCATGAAATATTTATTCATTAAATCTTTCATAAAGCTCCACACTATTGGTTTCACTCAGGATATATTTATAACTTGTCAAAGTCCACAAAAATCACTGCTTTTCTTTTCCCCACCTTCATCCCCCTCCAGACTGTTTATAAAAGGATTAGGCTTTCAGTTTTCATTGCAATAAGCCTGATCCTCAGCTCTACTCTTGCTTGTACACAAGGTGCTGCTTCTTTAACCATAACGAGATAGTTGTAGCTGAAATAGTTCAGCCTTCCCTGTACCACCCAAAACGGACTGTTACGGTGCTGCAAACCATACTGCTGGTTTACAGCGTTCCTGCTATGGGAATGGCAACATCATTCATTTATGGAGGAAGGCACTATGCACCAGTAGTAATACATGGAAATAAAAGTCAGGACAGACAGTCCACCCAAGCAAGGGAAAAGCCGTGAGAAAGTTCCTTCATTTCAGTATCAGTATGTCCAAGTCATTTGTTATCAAACCTCACTCCATCAGTGAAATCCCTTCCCGAACCCTTCCTCGGCTGTCAGCCAACCTACAGATTAAACCCACGCTCCGAGTTGGGTTAGTAACACACTAGAGTAAACACTGTTATATTATCCACAGTGTTAGCTGTAAAACTACGTAATGCTGTTTTACTAGTTTTACTGACAATATAGCTCAGTCCAGTACAGGAGTGAGGACAGGTTATACTTAGAAATATAAATGAAAGTACTTTCCACCCATAAGTGTGCAAAAATCCAGGCTCTGCATTAGGACTGTGCAGGGACAATTGCATCAGTGAAACTGTCACTTCTCTAAGAAGTTGCACTGATACCTAATCTGGGTGCAGGCCAAATCTAATTTCCCCAAATAATCCCGAGCAATAAAAAAAGCACCCCAAAACGGATGCTGAGCAGGCACTTCAGGTGCACTGCAGGCTCCCACGCAGTTTTGGTGGCCGTGGCCACTGCGTGCATCCCTGCCGTGTTGGACAACAGGCTCTCTGGTCAGGCCTGCTCCTGTTTCCCTTGCTCCATTTGTTTGTGAGTATAAATAAATATAAATACAGCATAAGCAGATGTCGTTGTCCCTGGAAACTAGGCTTGCTGGGTATGTTTCTGCTGAAACGGCTTCTTACTGGAAAATTAGGTTTTGATTAAAGTGTGTTCTTTTCTTCCTTTTAATAAACAGAGCCTACTTCATGTACAAGCTTTGGGCTTTTTTTTTTTTTACCGGAAACCTAAACCATCTTGCGTAGCTTTTTTCAAATGCCTGATCCTCAGCAAGGGCTGCATTCCGCAGGCACAAAAGCACCTCATGGGGCATCAAGGAGAAGACATCTCAGGATGACTCCCCAAAGAGAGACCAGATCCTTGTGAAAGTCTAACCCAGGCAAAGTACGAGGAGGGACCAGCACCTGCTTATGAATCCCATAAGTCACTGCTGAAACTCAAGACAATGTTTTGGGCATTTAATCCCAGGAACAACCTTTCTGACATTTTTGTGGGGAAAAACAATGACTTTTTTCCCCAAAGGAAAATACTGACAAGAACAGAGGCTTTGCATTTACAGTTTTTATGAAGGGGAATAACACCTTTTCTAAGGCAACTCCTTAGGGCCAAGGCTGGAAGCCTCATTGTAGGTATGTTCCCTAAGGATCCCCTTCCACCGCACTCCTGAAGAACTTGAAACAAAAGGATCTATGTATAACCAAGCATTGATTTTTCCCCTCGATAGCCTCCATCATTCACGGCAGTCCTAGCTAAAGCCAGAGCAGCACACACCCTACATTGCCCAGTCATGCAGTGTTTCCTTGTCCGATTTCCACAACAGAAACACTGGGATAAATCATTTACTCCCCAGTCCACTTTACAAACCTGCCAGCATCTCACCCCTGCAAGGCTCTCTGCAAGTATGCCTCTAGACCCGAAAATTTATATTAAAAGGAAAATCAAAATGGAAAAGGTCGACCTCAAGCCCAGCAGACTTGGAGATGCTCAGAAATTCTGCATTTGATAAAGTCTCAACTCACATATTTTGCAAAGCCTGTCCCACTGGCCAGGCTGTGCCACATTTCACAGTAGCTCAACAATTACTGACATTCCCAAAAGACATATGGGGGCCTGTTACACTCAATTTACCCTAAAAGGGCCTCACTTGGCAATATTAAGTCTTTCAAAAGTAACCAAAGCCAACATCACATGCAAAAGTTTTGCAGTTTTGCACTGTAGTGAAAAGACCATTTTCCTTACCAAGACAACATTACCCTGATGACGCACGAGCAATGGGCTAACTCTTGAATTTTCTCATCCCAGACTGAGTGATCTGAGTCATGTCAAGGAAGGGAAGAAAAAACTACTGTGGGTGCTATAATGAAAATATGTTCTTCTCAGGAGCAAGTCTGCAAAGGGCTACGTGAGGCCTGCAGGGAGATGCCAAGCTACGATATGCTCCAGCGATTTCCAGCTGCTGCAAGCTCCCAAGAGACATCAGAGTCAACTGATGTGGCTCCTACTAGGGCAAATTTCAGACCAAACACCCCTGGCTCTTCAGCCAAAGCTGGCATTATTTTTACCTCCCCTCCTGTCCTCCCCCCTGACATCATTAGGAGAGCAACGGAAAAAAAATGCTATATTTTATATGCTCGTTAAGTATAATCTGCTAAATGTTCTATGCCAATGCATAAAGCTGCCTACTATACTAATAGAATATTTAATTGACATTTATTTGCTGACTAGTTATTTATGCTAACATCACCCCTGCATAATTAATAGTCTGCTAAAGTCGACTTGAAAAGCACACATAAAACACTGTACTTGGAGTCATTTGCAGTATTTAAAACAAAGAAATCCTGCAATGTATTTACATTAGGTTAGTCTAAACTTGGTTTTGATGGAATAAGAGGATAAGGATTGGGCAAAAAAAATTAAAAAAACCCTATGTACTACTTTAGAAATATCCACAATCTTTGACAGTACAACCTGCCAAAGAAGATTTCCGAGTTTCATTTTACTTGGCTCGAGGACCCACTTCTTAGCTGATGTAAAACAGCATAAGCTCAGTGAATGCCTACTGATTTTCTCTGGCCTCAAGCTCTTAGGAAGTAATATTTCAGGTCAGCCTTCAGTGAAAGAGCTAAACTGGGGCCAGATCTGCTCTCAATTATACCAGTAGAAAAGCAAACTCATCTCAGATAAGTTGGTGGAGGCAAGCCAACCCCTCACAAAGATAAAAGAAGTCCACCTTGCCCATCTGATCCTTCTACCTGCACTGTAATCATGGACCTGCAGGCATAGTTTATTTCCTCTGAGATGAGATTACCAGGGGAAAGTTGGCTTCAGTTAAAAAAAAAAAACAACCCATAATAGCATTTTCTGAGAGAAGCTCTGGAGGCCTTAATCTATTTCCAGAAACATTATCTCTGTGTCAGTCTCTGAAGAACCTGTGGACAAACTTTGCAGACCCAAGTGACCTCCAAGAACGACGCTGAAAGGCAAGTGTATGGGCCACATCTCCACCACCCCCAGCTGTGCCCCTCCAAAAAGCCTCCTGTACACCTAGGGAGTCTCAAATGACACCAAATCCACACCCAAGCAGAAAGTGACTGCTCCAGGCTTGCTCTTCTCTTTGCTCCTGTCTCACCATCTCCCTTTATTGCTCCTGTTTCCATCCTCTGCGCCCCATTTTCTCTCAATCCCACTACTTTCTGCTGTAGTCCAGCCCCAGCGCCTGTTCTAACCACTACATCTATTGATGATTTCACTTGAGCACTAATAAAATGGAAAAACTGGCTCAAAGTTAACTTATTTCTTCCATTTATCTATTCATCTGACATCGTGCACACATATCAGCTGTGCAACACAGCCAAACACCTTTTGACTACATAGAATCCGGTGAGTCCTCATGGCCAACCAGACCCACTTCTCCCCTCCCTTACACCAGTAATCTCAAACACAGAATTTGGTTCTGTGATTGATCA
>JANZLQ010000129.1:0-24579 GCA_026212715.1 Elanus axillaris | reverse complement strand
TCAGGTGGGAGTTCTTTACCTGTCATGCCTGACATATGGATAGCCTGTTCTTGGAACCCCCCCCCCCCCGGCCCAGGAGCTACAGGTGCGGCGCGGGGGCTGTGGAAGGACCCGGGCGGTGTTTTGAACACGAGTGTTGGGGATTTGCTTCGCCCGCAGTCGTGCTTCAAGAAGCAGTGGGGTGAGGAGGGTCTGGGGAGGGGCAGGTGTCCTTTCTCCTTTTAGTCCCGAGATGCAGGGGTGGGGGATTTAAAGACTGCTCACTTCAGCCTGACTCTCTGTGGTTCTGATGCAATGCCAGGTAGCACTGTGGATGCACAATTATAAAGTGTGTGTTATCCTTTTTATTATATAAACGTAGCATATAATTATTTTAACAACTCGATCATCACGCTATACATGCAGCAGCATTTTTAGAAACTTGTCTATCAAGAGTTTTCAAACTCATCGCTTATGTTCTCATATGAATGCAATTATGTGACTGCCCATGCAGGCTCCTGGAAAATATCAGTTCCTCTTCAGGGACAAGGGGGAAAAAATGAAGCTGATTCGGGGTTATGGACATAGAGGCATTGTTGCATTGGCGTAGCTGTAACCATGGCATATGAAAGGAAAGGAAATACCCTCCTTCAGAGGAAAAAAGGAACGACAAGCTATGTTCCTTCACGGTATTTTTTTTAAAAGTAGAAGAGTTTTGAGACAAGTGCTTGCAGAGTGTCTTGAAGCTTCCTCTTGACAAAGTCCCCTGTCTGTGCCGCGAGCTGTGCGCCCCGGCTGTTCTTTGGTTAGTGCCCGCTGCGTAGTGACTCAAACCTTTGCTGAAGTCGGTGGGTGAAGTTCTCTTGCGCTGGCAATGGTAGCTTGGTTTGTGCTTATATGTATGTGAGCCCAAGCAAAGTGTAACCTCTAATGGTTTCATAATCATCGTAGCGTGATTCAGGCCGCAGAGGAGCTGCCACAGTCTAGAAGCTTATCTCTTTTGTTCCTGAAGTGGCGCATGCCAAAGATAACTTACCCTGGTTTGTTAGCCTGCATGGTTGTAAGTATGCTTAAACTGGCCTTGGTGTTTATTTTCAGTTAAATACTGGGAAATAACTTTCTAAAAGAAGAGTTTTATCTCTTTCAAGGGTAGGTATGGGTCTGCTGAGAAGACTCTTTAATGGTCCATAGCATAGCTAAAAGGAAGTTTACCTTTAGGCAAGCAGTAAGTAATTATCTTTGTTTATGCTCTAAACTCTTGCTTATTGTCCAAAAATGGTGGTATATCTCAGACTCAGGGAAAATATTTATACCATTAGACTAAATAATGAGGTCCTTGTGGTTTGTGATCTGTGTGATTTGGCTCGTCAGTATATTTCACTGATGTAAAGGGCTAACATGCCCTGGGTATTTCTAGATCTTGTTTCTAATGCTGTGAAACTCTCTCTCTTGGTTAAAGGTTTTGAAATAATGGGTCGGGTTCCACAGCTGATGAGTACAGATCTGTTTGCCAGAATGGGACTTTGCAAGGGGGAGAACTGGGTAATTTAATGCAGTTGTGCGATCTTTTATTAAAAAGTGGGACGAGGGAAGGCACAGGGATGCGTAACGAGAAAGCAGTCTTGGAAAGGTCAGCTCAGGAGCCTGTGATGCTGGAGGGCCGGGAAGGGATTGGGATTTGGACAAGGCAGGTGGAGCTCAAGTATGTGCTTATTAGCTCTTTGATCCAGAGATGCTTCTTGTTCTTGTAAAATAATAACATAAGATGACTAGAGCTCTTTTCCCGTTTTTCAGCTCCCTAGTACTGAGTGGCCCTGAAAGGGAACGAAACACTTGGCATTGTTACGGATTCAGCATAACACGTACCTGTCAGGTGTGCTCTAATGCGTTAAAAAGTTCTCTGTGAATGAGTGCAGAATACAAGTGCAATTTAGTGGGTTTTTTTAGGGCAGCGACTTTACTTGTAGCATCCTCTCCCAGTCTGTTGCCTCTGCAGCATGGGATGACCTATGCAAACAGAGCAGTTAAAGGCCTTCTATAGCAGCAGGTTGCACACAAGGAAGCTGAAGTTGTACCACTTGGATATCTTTAATGTTACCTGCTGTTGTTATATAAATGATTGCTCTGCACAGTGGCTCCTGCTCTTTATTTCTGTAAGAACTTTTAGCTGTATATTTTAGGACAGGGCTTGTTTATGTTATTAAGCTGATTAAAGACTATAGCTATAGAGGCATGTTAAGAATAGCGTGGCTTATTTCTATAAGACTGTGAAGTACAAGTCACAATGGGAGTATTTAGAATATAGAATAGAAACTATTACTGCCCAGACTAATAATAGCTTTAAAATATCAAACTGCAGTTGGTAGCTGTCCTTGCTTTGAGCGTGCCATTCGGTAGCTGATGGAGAGATGCAGCTGCACATTTCCATGTCATCTGTTTTTAAGAGAAAAGCACAGAGACAGTCACATGGAAAGTTGTCCTGGTTTCAGCTGGGATAGAGTTAAGTGTCTTCCTAGTAGCTGGTACAGTGCTGTGTTTTGGGTTCAGTATGAGTGGTGTTTATTTGCTGGCTGGCATTAAACCACGGCAAAAGTCCATGTTCAAAATTTACTGTCCTGGGGTAATGGAATTAGATTATAGGCTTTGTTCTAAGATCTCAAAGAAAACTTCTCCTTTTTAGTTCTGGCTTATAATGCCACGAAACGAATATAACTTGGGGAGTATCTGGGGAAGAAAAGCTGTTGCTATTTCCCGTCAGTACTGATTCAGTCTTAGCACCTGTGAATTTAGTCTGAGCAAGGACTGGGATGGTTTTGAAATTAAGTCGTGCATCTCCTGAGCAGGTGTTTGGGTGTTCCAGATTTAATACCTGCCCAGGGAAGTGATGCAGCTCAGACTTAAGTACTGACATAAACATGGTAACTGTTAAGGTCTAAAACCAGGCCCCCCTCTTTTCTCACTCTGTACGGCTACTTACTTATGTTTTAGCATTAATTTGCTGCTTCTATTGCACTCTCTCCCTTTTTATGTAAGACGAACAAGTTGTGAGTAACACTCCTTCCATGAGATCTCAGCTAGCCAGGCTCCCCGTGGTGATGGAACGGTCAGCAGACCTACCTGAAGCTGAGGGAGATGGCCAGGTTCATGTCCTGCACAAGGCTCTGAAAAGGTCTGTCGACTGATCTGAAAGTGTAGCTCTTGCTCAACAGCGACCAACACTGCCCTGGCCCACTGGAATGTGATTTGAGTCAATACAGTGAGTTTCCTAAATTACACTTTTGTGCCAAGTCTTGATCAGGCTTTTTTGAAATGATGACAGATATGAATGGGTTTGCCAAACACTCCACTCGTGTATTTTCCCTTGAATGTATGTTAACGGATCTGTAATGGGGAACACAAATGCAATGCTGACAGATCTGTGGTGTCCAGTTAAATTGGTTTTGGAACAGCCACAATATCCTAGACAGAGACAGTCCCGGTCGCTTCCACTGAAGTTTCCTTGAGCAGCCCATGCCAATGGTAGGGCGAGCTGGAAAAGTCTGTCAGAAGCGTTGCTGCTTTATGGAATGTCATATAAAACTCTGCGTGAAGCAAGAACATGGCTGCATGATGAGAAACTTGCCAGCTTAGCAGAGGGGGCATGAGTATATTTCTGATTTCTCTTGCTATATGAAGGCTACCTACTCCTCTCTGTAAGCAGAACTTTCTGTTCCCAGCAACTGGAAAACTGCTTTGGCATAAACAAGACAGAACTTGTGTTTGTGCATAATTCTCCAAGGCACAGTTATGCAAATCAGTTGTAAAGTAGCAGTGACTTCAGAAAAATTAGAGTTCGCTTGAGTGTTTTAGCTGGATAGACGTCTCTAGTAAAGGTTAAGTTAACCCTTCATCACTTGCCAGTGAAGTGGAGTTTGATACCTCCCAGTAGCTGCTTTGTGCTGTAGCCTTTTCTGATTGATACAGAGTGGTGAAAGATGGGCGTGACTCAGAAAAATGTATTTGATTGTTGTGCAAAGCACAGGACTATATCAGTGGGTATATCTGCATCAGAGACAAGGATTTAGTCTGTGAAATGATTTCCATTGTTAACAAAATAATGTAATAAAAAGGCTTATTACTAGGCAATGTTAAGTGTATCAGCAAAGATGCAGGGGGAAAAAAGGCTTTTTGTATGTGCAGTTCAGATGATGGACCTTTGCTCTTATGTGGGCAGTAAAATCATATTTAATAAATGATGGTGATATTGAAACAATTTGAAAGAATAGTAATTAAATGTGTGGTTTTTCGTGGCATTGATTTTTGTAAAGTGGTTTGGGCCTGTTCCATTAGCAATGTATAATGGCATTCCTAGGAAATGTAGCACTGAAACGTTAACTTTACTGTTAAGTTTGTGTAGGTGGCCCAGTTTGGACTGCATTCATCACAGCTCTTCAGTCCCGTTTCAGTGATGTTTGCAGCTGTGTGATCCAGGTGTGTAATTTACAGTAGTAAGGTTTTTAAATATCCGTGGTTTCCCCTCTCCTGTTAACTTTGGCTACTTCTTGGTGAATATTACACTGTCGTGTCAGCCCATACATTCTGCCTGCACCATCTGGGTGTGCATATGTTCATGACCCCTTGGGAAAAGGCGAAAAACACGTCTTCTACAACTGGTCTTGGAAGCTGAAGAGAAAACGTTCACCTTGTGTATTGTCCCCTTTCCCCACAGGGCGATTTGCAGTCCAAAACACTGGAAGCTGAAGTTAAATGGAGATTATGTGTCATAGCTTAGAATACTGATTTTAATGTACAAAGAAATACCTAGTAAACTATGTTTCATTTTTTCAGGTTTTCAGGATGAATCTGGAAAAACTCAGCAAACCAGAACTACTGACGCTGTTTAGCATTCTTGAGGGAGAATTGGAAGCAAGAGATCTTGTCATAGAAGCCTTAAAGGTATGTTGTAAGTACCACGATAAGAGACAAAAACGACAGCACTACTACTGTCGGTTCTGCAAAGCACTTGCATTCAAGGTGAAGTTCAGAGGCAAAGATTTATTACTGGTTCAGAATCCCATCTTAATATCAGCAGTATTAGATAGTGAATGCTGTATATCATTCTGTGTCTTGGAATTCATTACTGAAAGCTGGCTGCAAGAAGCATTTCAGTGTTGAAATATAGTGTTATGCGTGTGCTTTCATCCTTTCTGATAAAGAATCAAGTGTTTCTGCTATCGTGAGAAATGCAAAAGGTTTATTAGACTTCCTTTGTTGGTTTTGTTCTCATTTGGTAAGGAGAGCTTCTTAAAGCAGAAACTCCTCTCGCCAGGAGGGATCATAGATTAGTCTTTTAGTGAGAATAACGTCACACTAAAAAAAAAGCATCTGTGGCTTTGTATTGTACTAAGCCAATATAAGCTGGCACTGTTGCTGAGAGCAGCGGACCCGTGGGCTCAGCTGCTTATTCTTTCCCTTTGCTGGCACAAGCATTAGTGTAACCTTCCGGTGAGGTAGATACCCGCTAAAACTAACCCATCAAAAAAGTTAGTTTCAACCCATGTCAGTGCAGCTGACGTCATGTTTTTGTGAGCACTTGTGATGGGGCAAGGCGGGGCGTGGTGCTGGAGCCAGTGGGACCTATTCTTGCAGGGATAGCAAGGAAATCCTGCAGGAAAACCGGACAAAGTTATGTGGTATTAGCTCTATGCTTCTGCTTCCCTTGTTCAGGTAGTGTGGGCTGTGGTACTCTGTGGCCAGTTTGGTGGTTTCTTAAAATAGAAAATATTTTTAAAATGTGTAGTCCATGTGTAATACTGCTGCTTTATGAAGAATGCCTAGTTGTCACTCAGCCTCAGTAAGGTGGAAAAAAACCCCAGTGGTATAAATGATAGAAGGGGTAAATTTTTGAAGAAATGAGTTGTCACAGGGTTGAACGTTGAAGGCTTTTTCAAGCTGACTTGTCACTGTTCATAATGTTTAAACTTAGCTATTTCAAAAGAGGAATGGCAGCTTGCAGGCCTGAGAGCTGCAGGGACTTTGTTTTCCAGCAAAAGCTTCTGTAGCTTGATTCCAAATGTAAACAGCTTCATGGGCGGGGGGAGATCCTCCTCCAAAACAGTCAGGATGCTTTAGTGTTTGTTGTTAATTGTTTCTGCATTCAGACAATAATTTTATTTTGGAGGAATATTGTTACCCTCTCAGAACTGTCGATCAGGTGGAAGGCTTGACTCCTCTCTTGGAACAGACTTCCAAATTTCTCCTCTGTCCTGGGATCAGTCTTCTAATTCTGTGGTCAGAATGTGTTACCAAAACAAGCATCACTTTAATATTGCAGCGTGAAATGCACGTAATGGAGCATAGAGAGACCAGTGGGAAGGAATGCAGCAGCTCCATTCCAAAGGCTTTTTATCATGTACCTTCCGATAGCACAAAGCAATTATCTTTTCTGTTGAAATTTAACCTGCCATTCCCTCTTGCATGAGATTAATATAGTTAGAATACCCTTTGACATAATTTGTCAAGTACTCATAACTGAGAAGAAATGAAATTAAATTGTAGCCTATACTCGATAATTATGTAGTATAAAATACCAAGCTAATCAAAGGGTAGTGCTATTTTCCCCTTCTTCTGTAAGGGATACACTCCAGTGTTTCATCTTAAGAATGCCAGGAAAGCTGAAGGTAGTAGGAAAGGGCAGTAAAAGCTTCGAATCAGGGCTGGCTCTTGCTGCCTGCAGCCCTGCCTCCTGAGCGTGACCTCATGGGAAAACGAACCCCCTCCAAAACTGGCCTGTGCCTGCAGCAAATGGTGAGATGCTGTAGGTCTCCAGCTGTGCTGTTACTCGGTCCAAAAGCTGTGTTCAGTAATGCCGCAGCTCAAGTCTGGCTTCCTGCTGGCAGACGGCTGCGTTGCCCTTTCGATATGTGGAAGGAAAAAAGCCATGTAACTACTTAATCTGGTCGCTGGGCAGAGCTTCAGAAGCAGAAAACTCCCATCTCTGCTTTGTCCGTTTATTTGGAATATACAGTTAGAGAAAGTCTGGCCTTACTGTGCTTTTCTTTTTGTTTACTGATAGTAACTGTGGTAACAGCTTTCAAGTGCTTCACCGGCTGAAGTAGTTTTATTGTGTGTGACTGTAATTGAAGGAAAACCCACCTTGCTAATCCATTTACTCACGTTTTGATACATGTAAAAATGCTGCCCTGAAGAAAAAGCATTCTAAGAGTGAATTAAAGATTGAAACTCTGAGAGCATTTAGTTTGACTTGCATGCATTGGACAAATTGAGCTGTAATTTGCACAGAGAGGGGTCGGAACATGCTGGAATGCTGCTGGAAGCATTGGTGGTTCCACGCGCAGAGGAGTTGTCTGACTGTGGGCTCACAGCTCTCGGTTCCTGAGTGTTATGAACGGTGTATTCTGCCTCTGCAGTCAGATTGCTTTGGAGGCGTGATAGTTTCACATTAAGTGCACGTGCATGGTGGAAAGAGGTGAAGCGGAACCTGAGCCTTGTTAGAGGATTGCATGATCTTAATGGCAGGGGTTTTCTCCAGAGTTACATTAGACACGTAGATGTCAGTGGTTAAAAATCAGAGGTTTATCTGCCTATTTACTTCCCATACAGTAAGAAAAATGCATTTCCCCTCGTGGGCTAATTTGACTTGTAATTCAGATTTAAATGTTTCTGAGCTCTCTGGATGTTTGAGGCAGATCCTTTGGTACGTTATAGGAAAGAACAAGCACTTGCAGATAAAGAATACCTGAATTTGTAGACTTGTAATTTGATTATAGTACAGTCTGCAATAATTGATATTCCTTCATGCTTAGAGAAAAACATTTAGCATCTGGCATTTAGCAGAGAGAATCCATGCGTGCAGATGACAAAGCCTAAAATAGTTTTCTTCTCCCTCCCGATACCAGACCACTTGTTGGCTGGCACCGGCCCTGTTTCTCGCTGTGTCAAAGTCAAGCTTCTGAGCCTGGCTTTCCAGTGCCCACTTGCTTAATTTGCTCCTTGACTTTCCTCCCTTCTGTTCACCTCCCCTCCCCAAATCTTTACCCCTTCTTCCTTGCTGCGTTCTCCCTGGGTATCTCTTTGCACACGGGCTGGAGGCAGCATCCCTCCTCTGTGTGCCGGCATAAAAGCTTTAACGCCCGAAGTTTATTTGTCTGGTGCTCAGATTCGTATTATAATGAGCAGTTGTTGGGTCACCTCTAATTGATGCCTCTAACCTATTATGACTTGCCCTTGCTGGCTTCTGTCCTTTGCTGTTTTTTTTTTTCTGTGGTTTACTTTTTTCCCTGTGTATTGTTTTTAATTGACTGGTCGGCATTTGTGATAGGGACCATCATCTCTCCCTGTGCGTTTGCAGTGGACCTGGTCTTGACTTTCGATATCCATTTCAAATTGCAATGCTACTTCGATTCAAACACGAGATACTAGGATAAAGGATTAAGTGAACGAATTTAGTGTATTGAAAATATTCTTTTCCAGTGCTTCAGTTTGCTTCCTCTATTTTAAAACCTCTTAGAAAAAAAGCTTTTTCTTTTTTTGCCTGCAAGTAGCTTCCCTTCCTGTCCACTGCATAAATCTCAATGTTCTCCTCAGAACAGACCTTAAGTCTCACTTCTTGTGAGCTCCTTTTGTGCTCCTTTTCCTGTAGTTAAAATCGTACTTAAATCATCCAAAAAAAACAGATGCTGTCAGAGTTGCATAATACTAAGGGCTAGATTCTCAGTCCTTATTGCTGTGTAGAAAGGATTGCATGTGTGAACCACAGGTTAGTCTTCTGAAATAGCACACCATGACTGGAAACAATTCAGTATTTAAATGGGCCTCTATTGCTATGTTAGAGCACTTTGTTCCCTGCCCCCTGTTCTTTAAACAAGAATTTTCCATACATTAGAAGTAAAGTTCTGTTTACTTTTAGAAAACAGGAAACAGCTTTCTGGTTTATTCTTTTATGTTAATAAGGCCTTAGGCAATTTACACGGGAATAGAAACTATCTATTTTGTGTTAATGACTGGGAGCTGGTATTCATTGCCTTGCTTTTGAATGTAGTGATTCACTGGATAAGGCAGTATTAATGTATTGCAAAATTAAGTGTTCATTTGTCAGTGGATTTAGAAATTAAGTTTACAGTGCAGTTTCAAAAACTAAGTCTACCTCTTGTTTAAATAAAAAAAAAGTTGAGTAATATAAAACCGTACTGCAGATGCTAGTAAATCTTTCACAGATGGGGCAAAATGGGCTTTTGCATCACTTCTAAAGCAGCTTACATCTAGCAGTGTTCCTGTGGGCACTGTCCTACTGGAATGCAGGCTTTTCTTACAGCTTTTCTTGCAAGTTTGGGGAATTTTTTTTATTATTTCTTGCTTGAAGCAGCACTGTTTGCCAGCATCTTTTGAAAGACTGATTCTCTTCACCTTCTCAGTACCCAGATGGGTGGAGCAGAGGAGGAGCAGAGAGGTGTGGGAACGGCTTCCACGCTGGAATGGCTCCAGCTCTGAATTTCAGCCATCCAGGTGTTGTCAGGCTCCCTGCTTTAATGGTGACCAAAGTGCAGCGCGTGAGCACAGTGGAGTCCCTGGGCTGTCGTCACAAGTGTGCTGGGAGCTGCGCGTGGCCAAGTTCATACCGGGCTTTGTACTATCTGTGCTGTGGACCAAAAGTTCCCAGGGAAAGAAGTGGCAGTTTTGTGCTGCTTGATATTTCCTAAGAAAGTTTCTCATATTTTTCAAAGCTGATAACAGGTCTTATGTGGGCAAATATGGGTAGCTCTTGTTTATCTGGTTTGTTCACTTGATATAATGATGGCAATTAAGACAAATACTGTATTTGAGCAATTTAATTTCTGCTGTGTGGCTCTCTGCTAGGCATTGCTTCAGAGCTGGAGCTAAAGTAACATTCAGAATTCCACTCCAGCATTTTGACATTTATTTTCGTGCAAAGCAAGTGGTCCCCACCCCCATTTCTCTTCTCTCTCTCAGCGATTGCTGTGACCTCAGCTTGTCTTTATTCCCAATATCTGTCTCTGGGGAGAGAAGCTAATAAGGAAGTTCAAGGCAGTATGAAGCTATTTAAAGATTATACTACTTTCTGCAACATGAAGGAGGAACTTCTGTGCAAATTATTACTGGAGAACTGCATGCGCAGTAGCTACAGTTAATTAAGAGTGTGTTTGTTGTGCTGAGGGTTAAAACCTAAACTCTGAAATTACAGGCAAGAGTAATACTCTACTTTCAAGTTTGTTTGGGTTTGTTTTTTTTTTGGACACAAGTCTTGGAAATTTTCTGTTTGATGTTCCAGTAAAACAATTTGTAAAGATTATTGAAGGCAGAGAGAAAATGCTGTCACATAAACAAGGTCTCAGTAAAAGGAAATCTTTTATTAAAAAAAAAAAAAAGTTCCACAAAGTGGTTATGGGAAACATTCATCCCAAAACAGTCTAGAAATCCCAAGAGGAAACAGTAGCTTTTCCCTAACAAAGTGAAGCCTTTGCCTTGCCTGCCTGCACAGGAAACATCTCTTCAGTTGTGTCAGATATTGTTTCTGCTCCATAAAATCAGAATTATCTCTTTTCAAACGGACTAGCAGTGGTCAATTACTCGAACTTGAGCTAAAAGCCAGCCAGTTTAAAGTGGTAGCCTCTCTGTATATGCCCAATTTTTCTGGTTGTCAGGAGTTTTATTTTTTAAGAGTAGTTAATGTGTGCAGCTGCTTCCTTTTTCTAAGAGCAGCCCAAGCTTAAATGTTATCTTTTTTCCTGTTGGGGGAGGGCAATTTAATAGTCTTCAAAATTGCCAAATAGTCCATTTAGTTGCTTTTGGAGTTTGAATGTTTTGATAGGAAATTCATAAGTCTGCATATTTGGGATGATACAGGTGGAGGTACTAAATTAGAAGACCTTCTAAATGCAGAAGATGGCATCTTCTTTCAAAGTGTGATTGATGTTGTTGGAAGAATGTGTGTCATCTCTGGTTTTCCAGATTAAATTTTCCACTCCTAAATTAACAATGCTTTTTGTAACCTTATTTCCTTATTATGGAAGCTTGATTTCCAGTGGATTTATGTGTTTTAATAGGTTGATACTAGGATCTGAGATCTAAGTTGATCTTTCCACTTTGGGTTCACTAATAGAATATTGCTCTTCAATCATCAAGTTGCTTTTGTTTTGAAAGTTGAACAAATACTGTATTTAAGACTGAATTCCAGTTCAGACAGGACAAAACTGTTGCAGATGTTTACACGTGACCTCCAGTGTTGTTAGAAGTTGACCTGGAGAGTTGCCTCAGTGAGGAACATAAGCTATCGGAGGAGTCACTTATGTATGTGACAGTTCAATACCTGTATAAAATAACCTGTGTAGATTATGGCACTGGGACTTAATTTTAGGAGAGCTGTCCCGGTTTATTTTACCGACAGAGGCGGCTGCTCAGTGGGACCCGTAGAACAGAGGATGTCACGGGCAGCAGACTGAAAAAGCTGTATTTGCATTCCCAAATGCATGGTGGCCCAAATGCCAAAGCACAGGATTTGTTTTTGTAAACTAGATGTGGTCAGTGTAGGATGACCTGTTTAAGACTTTTCCTAGTCTAGACAACTTTAATTAAATGTTTATGCTCTGCTGGCTACTAAAGAAGAATAGCTGGACTTCAGAAACATATTAATGTTATGATAGTCTCATCTGTTTGTCATGCTAGTTCAGGAAAATACTTAATTGCTCAAAGTAGCAAGGAAGAACTTCTTGTTCTTTTGCAGACAGGAAATAAACCACCCGACTAAATTCAGCAGAGTTCAGAGCCTGATGCTGTGAGGAGCAGAGGAAAAATACGGCTTTTGTTACACCTTCAGTATTGCAAAAAATCAGAGGTTATAGGTAGTGTGTGTGACCTTAATCCCAGTTCTTTAAGCTTTTATTAGAAAGATCTTGCACAGAAGTAAACTTTTCAAATGTCCCCATGTTTGTTTACACTGTTAAAACACAGGTACCCTTCTGCAGGGTTTCTTCCATATTTCTGTGTGGCTTTAGAGTGACCAGCACCTGGGTGGGTTGGGTTTAAGGGAAGAGCAGCTCATCTGTCAAAGCAGTTAGGCCAGCTGGATGAATATCCCAATTTGTATTTACAGACTTTTTAATGCTTGAGTCACTCCCTACACACTTAACAAGTGAGGTTTGGTTGAGTCATTTTTATAAATTCTTCAAAATAACTGAAGATTTCCTGCCCCTCAAAAAAAAAAAAAAGCCTGTAGTTTTTCCTGTGATTCATTAAACTAGGGGTGGCTCATTATCCAGGGCAGCCCTCCCATTTCCAGGTCTGATCTTTTCCTTCCTCTTTTACATTAAAAAAAAAAAAAAAAAGTTAGAACAGTATCTTAAGCTCTGATCAAAGGTATCCACCATTCCTGGTGGATATTACTGATAAAGAGGGAGGGGTATTTGTGAGTATGAGCTGTTCCTCTATTTTTTTATAGCAAGGGTTAAAATACAACTCTAAACCAGTATCATGGGACAGATGTCCTTAACTGGGCTTGGTCATGGAGGAGATATGGGAAGAAAAGTATTTTGGTGGGGTTTTTTTATGCCTCTTGTCAAGGTAATACATACAGCTCTCCCTTTGAGAGCAGAGATTGACTCTTTAATTTTTTTTTGTGCTAATCACATGGTTGCATCTTAGAATCTAGGTGGGACCAGCAAATCTCATAAGCTGAGTAAAACAAAGCTTTATAGTTTATCTCTCAGGCCTCTGACCTATACAGCTCCGGCACAGCAGTTTGCTTTCGGTACATCTGTACCAACTGGTGGGGGGGGGTTGTCTAGAGCATCACTGTTGCTTTTGTGTGCTTGAGGGAAGTGTTTGCATTTTCGGTACAGTTTACTGGGACATCAGAAGACAGCCATTCCAAAAAATACTGGCTTCTAAGTTGTCTTCTCATTTTAGTTAGGTTCAGTCTTTCCTGTCTAAAAGGTGCCCTCGAGCAATCCCATAAGAAATGGGTAACAGTTTGCCATTGATAGTTTGCTCTTCTCGTTAGCTGAAGGGGTTTCCGAAGAAGCGCGCGGCGAGGCTGGCGCAGTTTCACTCTGTATTCAAAGCAGATAGCTTGTTTTCCACCCTGCGACAGCTGAATGCCATTTCACAGCATCAGCAGAGTCGGGGCTTTCTGGCGCTTGTGCTAAGTGCCCTTCACCAACTCTGAAAAGCGGCTGTGCTTAATTTGGAACGCCTTACTTTCTGTTTATACTTGTAAGGGTGCCCAGATTTGAGCAGTGCATCCACGGAAAGCCAAAGCACACCTGATAACATGCAGGCGGCATTTGTTTGGAGCAGTCTCTCGAGGCAAAAACATGTCATGCGTGTGCTCTGCCAAGAAGAGAGCAGCTAGTATTGTAACTTCCCTCTGCAGGTCACAGAGTGCTTTGCTGGTTAAACATGCTAACGTGTGCTTTAAATTCAACTGCTTTTAAAGGCGATAGCACACGTTGGTTAAAGGTACTGGGGCTCGCTCTTGCATTTCAGAGAAAGGTGGTATTGGTAACTGGTGCAGAGGAGAGGCCACGTCTTTCTCGACGGCCTCACTAAGAACGTGCCTGTGCAGAACAGTACGTAATCATTTATATGCTCTAGAAAAGTAAAGGTATGATTACCTTGTAAGGAGTGGTTACCATGACTATAGTGAATCAAGAAGAATCAAATTTAAACCTTAGATTTGAAAGGTATTCTTTCTTGGCAGGGTGCATCAGCTCTGCTGTGCATGGGATTGTGCTGTCAGTGATACACACTGGAATGAAAGACCGTCACAGGTTTCCACAAATGCATACATAGCATTTAGCCCGTAACCCTTTCGGTTGAAATCAGTGATGAAACTTCCTGAAGGCAAAATAGATCAGCTCTGAGGGCTCTTTTGAATCTAGGTCTGTTTTCCCTCTTATATCTTCTGTTGCATGGATATCTGTTTTCATGTTTTCTTATCATGGTTGTAAACATGCAGATAATATTTTAATATCTGTATGTTTATGAAATTTTGTTTTGTTTTTTAGAACTTCACAGTAGTCATTCAGTAGGATAAGGCTGTCGGTATCCTAACAGACAGATTCTATCTGGAACAGCTGATTGTAAATGCTGTAAATGTAAAGCCTAGTAGTACCTGTGAGTTTCCTCAATTCTTACATGTCACCACAAGAAACCTAATCGTTCCTACCTTGCTTCTTGAGAAACTAAATTTTGTTTAGTCTGGATGAGAAAGTTAAGGATTTTATTAACAATTTATGGATTTACAGGCTATTGCGAGAATAAAACTTTAATTGTTCAACTTGAAATTATTTGACGGTGACATAAGTCGAGGAAACCACACAACTGCTCTTCCACTGGTACAACAGTAAATGATTAAATCTTTTGTTGAGCAAGAATTGAGACTTACCTTCTTTCCTTTCGCACAGTTGTGGAATGTAAGTCACAGATATGGATAGCAGGTAGCTGTGGTATGAGGATGTTAGTAGGCTGAATGTATTGTGGAGATGCTGCGCTTTTAAGCAAGACTTTTGTTTGTTTCTAGTTTGTTTGGGACCACTTGATTAAAAGACACTGTTTAGCTGGAGGGACAGTGAGAAATTAATTGAGCACTTGTTTTATATAACCTCCTACATGCTTACTTCAGGCTGCCTGTGAATAGTATGCATTTGTTTGTGTTCCAGCTGTGGAAATGCAACTGGTTTTTGCAATTTTTTTCAGGACCCAAGTGTCTTACCAGGAGGGCAGGTGGCTTCTAGGAGCGCTTGTGAAGCAGGGGGGACATCCAGCTGGGCAGCGCCGAGTCAGCCTGCGAGAGCTGGGCTCACCTCTGTATACTCGATCCATCTAGATCTTATTGTCTTTATTAGCGGGGGACCATCAACTTTTGCCCATTTTAAATGTATTCATGAGGATTTTTATTAGCTGGGAGCATAGTTTAAACCTTACAGTTCAAAAATCCCTTCTGATGATAGAAGGTTTATTGTCCTCACCATACACCTAACTTTTCATAGTCTTAACTTACTTGATCAGAGTCTGCCATTAGAGGAATAGCTTGTGCACCTAGTGTGTGAAAAACAGGGCGTTTGTCCGCTTGTTGCTGGCCTGATCAGAAATGGCAAGGTCCAGACCAGATGGGCTTTGGAGATCACGCAGGTGGCATGGACTGCACTGCTGTCCAGCAAGTAGATCACTTGGCCAGTTTGTCTTACGAATTACTGTCTCTTTCTTGCCCGTTAACCAAGGACCTTTAACATGATGCACTTGTGTGTTTTCCTGTCTGAATACTCTTGTAGCAGGTAACAGGATATGAATGAGACTGTGTTAAGATCTCTTTATCTAAGTGGAAAACTGGAGAAGAGGAATATTAACTACAAAGTACTTTCTTCTTTAGCTAGTTTTCTATGTTAAGTATGTTGAAATGCAAAGTCATTCTTGTATTGCAGGCCCAGCATAGAGACACGTTCATTGAAGAACGCTATGGGAAGTACAACATCAGTGATCCCTTAATGGCTTTGCAGAGAGATTTTGAGACCCTGAAAGAGGGGAATCATGGTGAAAAGCAACCAGTATGCTCCAATCCGTTATCTATTTTGAAAGTGGTAATGAAACATTGCAAGAACATGCAGGAAAGAATGTTATCCCAACTAGCTGCTGCAGAAAGCAGGCACAGAAAGGTAAGTTTTGCTTCAAATAAGCTGTGCAGAAGTAAATAGTTGCATTTTGATAATACGTTAACTTTGGCAAAAACACTTAAAAGCCTTGAGTTTTGGTAACTGAAAGGGCTTTGCACCTTTGTTTAAACTTCTTATTCAGTACGACACAGCTGGTGAGCTTATTAGTTGTAATTCCAAAATTTTAAGCTAATGCAAGAAGTTTTTGTTAGGACGCACAAAAAAGGAACTAGCTTATTCACGGCTGGAAGGTATAGTGCTTACCAAAACGTAAGAAAGGATTTCTGAAAGATGGAATTCTCAGCAGGCTTCTCAGCAGACATATCACTATTCTGCTTGTGATTTGTTCCGAGTGATTGTTGAAGAGCTGGTACCAGGTACTTACGGGAGTGCACTTCCTTGTGCTTTCCTAAGAAAGTATGACATGACCAAAACTATTTTTCATGCTATTTGGCCTCTTTATTAAAGCACCTATTATTGTTCATATATAGCTTTAATACATATTGACACCAGTGAAGTGCTTGGTCCATGTGTCAGACTGTACTTCCACAGAGGTTTGCTCCCTGCCGTACCATAGGAGTATAAAGCTGTGGACGAATCTGAAAGCAAGAGTCCACTGAACTCTGCTTCTTGGAGTATTGCTACAACATATTCTCTTTATGTAGCTAGTTAACTTTAAAAAAAACCCAACACGTTTACACATTTGTTTTGTCCTGCAGTAAACTTAAACAGGTCAAAATGATTAAAGTATTTGTCCCTGCTGTGTAGTCAGGGCAGAGATTAATTGCCCAAGAGTCCATCACTGGAAGCTGCGACTGGGAGGAGCTCCCTGGAGCATCCCTGCAGTCACCTGCATTGCAGG
This sequence comes from Elanus axillaris, assembly GCA_026212715.1. Lineage (NCBI taxonomy): Eukaryota > Metazoa > Chordata > Aves > Accipitriformes > Accipitridae > Elanus > Elanus axillaris. Next base: position 8,073 of record JANZLQ010000129.1, on the reverse strand, counting down.
ACTGTATCTTAACATTTTCACATACTTCTTTTCCATCTTAAAAAAAAAATAAAAAAAATTGTTGGGATTTTTGCTTTTACTTGCGTCAGTGGCAGACTGCGAGGTGATGATGTTACACTGGTGCTTTCACAATGTCAGATCTAGGTGTACTTTTGGCTAGTGCCTGGGCCAATACCGTCCGGTATTTTTTCAGGTATGTCACTCTTGCTTTGATTAAAACTTACTAAATCGTGTACAAAGATCTCAAATACAAGTAGTCACATTCTGTTTCTAATCAAAAGGTTCAAAGTTGAAACATCTGTTTCATTGCTCATCAGCATGTGAGTTAAAGTTTATTTTCCTGTAATGTTTTGATGGGGGCAAGATAGGGCAAGTTGCTTTCAGTCTGTGAATAATCTGAAGCATTTCTGTTGCAGAAACCTTACTATGACATAAGCAACCAGCCAGCTTGGCTTTTACATCACAGACACTGTGCTTAGGGTGGGCAGCTGGAGCTATCTTCAGCTTTTGGTTTGTCCTCCAAGTCACTGGAAGTAATAGCAAGGCTGTGTGTTTCAGTTTTCAGCCAAGTATCTAGCTGAATCACGCTATTAAAATCACATTATCTTTTTTCCCCTTCTCATTCTATCGTTCCTGTCTCCTCCTGTAAAAATGTTCCTTCTGTACTTAAAGATAGTTGAGCATTGTTTGGAAGCTCAAATTTCAGGAAGACTGAGGAGCTGCTAAATTCATGGTGAGCGTGTGTTGGGAGAGCCCAGAGTTTTGGTGGTGAGATACAGCAGAGTCTCTTGGGAAGTTTGCATTCTGGCTTTTTTGTTGAGTTAATAGAATTTCAATTATTCATGTAATTCCGCATTAAAGCTGAAGGAGCTCCTTAACTGGGTCCTCATGGCAAGCAGTTTCATTTCAAGAGCTCATCTTGTTCTTAAGTGGAAGAACAAATTAATGTTCTTTAAAATAAACTTTGCACTGCAGTCCTTAAATCCCCGTAAGAAACTGGGGGAGAAGCCTGTATGCGAATTACTGCTGAAGCCATAGCGAGGATCGTCTTGCCGTTAGTGCCCCGTATCTCCTGGCTGTGCGGTCTCTGGAGCAGTGCCTCTGCTCCTGCTGGGGTTTATATTAATGGTCCTGACAGGAAATTCTGATGAGGGCACTATACAACCAAGGACCGATAACGTGAACTTCTCAAGGCTATTCTGCAGTCTGGAGGAAAAGCATGCAATTTAGCTATTTAATAGTAAAATGAAGATACTTCCAGTGCGAAGTTTTCCTAACTTCTTTTGCAAACTGACTCTACTATACCAAATAATAATGTAGTAATGTAACTAACTTCTCCAAAAGCTACTTTTATATGATTTCTTTTTGGGTCTTGTTGTGGTTTTGGGTTTGTTGGGTTTTTTTTAGTTGAATTCGGATGTCTGAGGCTGCAGAGGTTGCCCTCCTGTGTCGTTTGGCTTTGGACCATGTGCAAAGGCACTGATCTCTCCCTGCTTGTAGGTTTGCCTGGGCATCAAAGTGATGGTTGTTTGTTTGGCAGGTGATACTGGACCTGGAGGAAGAGAGACAGCGGCACGCCCAGGACACAGCGGAGGGGGATGATGTCACCTACATGCTGGAGAAGGAGCGGGAGCGGCTCACCCAGCAGGTATGGTTTGGTAGCTGGTAATTACCCAACCCACGGAAACCCGGGCTCCTGGGTGGTGAACTCGGTAGTGATGTCTAATTGCACCTTCGTGTTGAAAGAGTAGTAGGGACCTCCCTCCTCTGTAAGGCACGCCTAGCTTTTATCATTTCAGTATGAAAAACAACCTTAATTTTTCAGGGTGTCTTGGTAGTTGAGCAGTGCTAAAAGCTATTAATAGGCAATCAAATGCTTTGAAGTCCTACTTCAGCCTGAAATCGGAGAAGTTCTCAAGAACAGGGCTGCAATTACAAATGATAGGGCTCTCTAGTACTCAAAATACAGAATAAGGCGTGAAAGGTCTCCTGGGAGCATTATTCAGAGGTGATAATATTTAAGCTACTGTTTTCTGTCACTGAAGCACTGTAGACTTTATTAAACATACATAACACATCAGCATTTTAAAGTCTAAATGCCTTTAAAACGCAAACCAACAAAGTAGTAAATGAAGTGGAAAGAAGCTTTGCTCCAGATCGCTTGTTCAGTCAGTGCATGGCAGACTGGGTGTGTATATCACTAAACATCAATTGAACTTCATACGTGATAAAACTGCTAGTAAGTATAAATTCTTAATAGGTGCAACTTGAGTCATACAAGACTGTCTTGCAGATATCTGGGGCAAGAACTTTGTTCTTGGCCATTGCCATCTTTTACCATGTAATTTCTCCAAGATACATAGTAACTCTATTCCTTTTTGGGGCATTACACTTTGTTTACTTTCAGGAGGTGCTGTGGTTCATTTACAGTCTATTTTGTTCTTACCTTCCAGTTGGAGTTTGAAAAATCCCAAGTGAAAAAATTTGAAAAAGAACAGAAGAAGCTGTCAAGCCAGTTGGAGGAGGAAAGGGCACGCCACAAGCAACTGTCTTCCATGCTTGTAGTGGAGTGCAAGAAAGCCACTGCCAAAGCAGCTGAAGAGGGGCAGAAGACAGCAGAATTGAGCTTGAAATTGGAAAAAGAGAAGAGTAAGGTGAGTAAACTGGAAGAGGAGCTGGCATGCAAGAGGAAGCGGGGTTTACAGATGGAAGCACAAGTAGAAAAGCAGCTCTCGGAGTTTGACATTGAAAGAGAACAGCTGAAAGCCAAGCTGAACAGAGAAGAAAACCGTACAAAAGCACTCAAAGAAGAGGTAGAATGTCTGAAGAAAGCTCTGAAAGAGCTGGAGGCTTCTTGCCAGGAGCACAGTCCTACTGAGCCTTTGCAGCCAAGCCCCGCGGTGATGTCCAGAGGTGTTGCAACTGACAGTCCCACAGTGAAGTCTGTGTCTTGCCAGACAGAGTGTCTGCAGGCAGACCGAGCAAATTCTGCCAGCACAAGCAAAGCTGTACACACTATGTTTCCCAGCCCTACTACACCTACTCATTCCTATGCAAAATCCAATGGTCATTGTGATACAGACATGCAGATGGGTGGTGAGCTACTGCAGACAAATGCAGCAGAGAACCAAGTTCAGAAGGAGAAATCTGCTGGTGCAGCCTCAGAAAATGCAGTTGAGAATGGAAGTTCTCCAGTAAGAACAGAGTCCCCTGTGCATCTGATGTCCCAGCTCCCTTCTAGTGGGGTCTCCCTGTCTCCCAGCGGCACAGCTGCCTCCTCTCTAACACCTTCTCCCTGCTCCTCGCCAGTTCTGACTAAACGCTTAGTGGGAGCTTCAGCAAGCAGCCCCAGTTACCAGTCATCCTACCAGGTGGGGATCAATCAACGTTTCCATGCAGCTCGGCACAAGTTTCAGTCTCAAGCTGAACAGGACCATCAGTCAAGTGGTCTGCAGAGCCCACCGTCACGGGATTTGTCTCCTACTCTGGCAGATAACTCTGCTGCCAAGCAGTTGGCCCGCAATACAGTCACTCAGGTCCTTTCCAGATTTACCAGCCAGCAGGGGCCTATTAAACCTGTCTCCCCTAACAGCTCACCTTTTGGCACAGACTACCGAAATCTGGCAAATGCTGTGAGCCCCAAAAATGAATCGGGTCACTCGCCAAGCCCTGGCAAGGTTTCCAGTCCGCTAAGCCCGCTCTCTCCTGGAATTAAGTCACCAACCATTCCTAGAGCAGAAAGAGGGAACCCTCCACCCATTCCTCCAAAGAAACCCGGCCTCGCTCAGTCACCTGCTGCTCCTACTCCACTAACCAAAACCTCTTCCCAGGCATCCTCTCTGGGTGCCCCCATGGACGTGGCAAGTAGCTGCTCTAACAATACTGTAGTGTCAAATGGCAAAGACATTGAGATACTCCTGCCAACTAGCAGCTAGTCTCCAGAAAATGTGAATGTGACATTCCATGGCTTAGCATCCTAGAGCTAAGACACTGTTTTTCCACTCCATGTTATTTATTTCCATAGTAGCAGATTCTGTCTGTATAAAGCATTTAGTATATTTTTTTTTTTCTTTTTTGAATAGGTAGGAAAATATTTTTGTTTATGACGAAACCTTAACTACAGCTATACAGTAGCCTCAAAATGTCTCATGGCAACGGTCAAATCATTAGAGATGACAAGAACCATAATCATGTGGTGGGACCTAACTATCAAACTCTAATGGGACTGAAATGCTACTTTTAAATTATGCAGAAATAACTTTTGCAGACTTTTTACTCCAGATGAACATTTTATAAAAAGTGCCTGAACTAAGCCTGCAATATGAATGTGGTTCTCTGAAAAAGGTGAGGAGGCGGACCATCTAGCTGCAGAGACAAATTCTTCTGTGAGTCCTGAATGTTGAAATCAACACTGTTTTTAATTCTTTCCATTTGCTAAAATAAGTTAGCAAATGTGCTTACAAATTCTGTAAGGTGACCACCAGACCTATGCAGCCAACCACACTTTATCCTTTAGGATGTAGCTCCTAGCTCTTTGAGGAAGCACACATAAGTTTCTTGGGGTAAAATTTAGCTGTAATACAATCCAGATTACTCTTCTGTCAGTATTCATTGTCCATGTAGATATTTTTGCTTTCCTGTAAAACATTCTGCAGAGATGCCGGTGTGCTTTAAATGGCTAAACTCTGGTTTCTGGTGGGTCACCTTGAATTTTCAAGCTCTTCAAGCATTCTACTGTTGTGTGTAGAACTTCTGAGAAAAGGATCTTGCTATTACTTGACAAAGATCTCGCTATTACTTGAAAAAAATCACTAGTCCATATGATACAGTTTTTTTTGCAACAGTAACATGGGATTTTCTACTATAAAAAAAAAGCAATAATTTTGTTCGTCATCTCTATCAGCTGTGTGTCTGGCTGACCTGGATTTTACCCACTAGTTAGCTATGGGATCTTGCTGGCTTTCCTTGGCTGCAAATACGGAACCAAATCATTACTGTCGTGTAATTGAGTACATGTGTATGTGTGTAAGTAGTTTCACACACATACATACTGAATACACAATGTATTAGGAAAGTCTTTATCTGTTCTTGATGTTCTGCCTCATATGAAGAAAATGCAGGAATTCATTGAGGTTAAAAACATCACTTAGTGAGGAGTTGCCTAAGTTTGAGGCACATCGTGTGTGTGAAAAATTATTTGGGTCCAAGAGGGGAGAAGCAACTGACTTCTGTGCAGAAATGTTTGCTGCAAGAAGTGTAGTCCTCGCTGCAGTTGTGCTGCATGTGCTACTCATCATTCAGCAGCACAGCATGGTTGGTTTTCTGAGTCACTGTGGGGAGAAATAGAAGACAAACACACCGCAGAGCAGTGGCAGAGGCTGAGAGCACAACCCTGGGTTATCTCAGGTGTTGTGTGTGAACTGATCCTAAATTTAGAAACTGGACTTGCTGCTCAGTGTCAGTCAATGTTCAGCTTTTCCCTCTGCAGCAGTGTCACATTTACGCAGAGCACAGCTTCCCGCTGCCAGAGACGCTTTCTCCTTTGTCATTTTTCAATATTTAATTAGACAAAATACATCCACCTTTATTGTAGGAAGGATCCCTGCGGCAGCTGGGAGGATGCACTACTGTACATGACCTGATAGGTTCCTTCTAGCTTTGAGTCTGGTTTTGTAGGACATCAGAGCTCTTGTGCTGCTTTGAAGTGGCTGTTGTCTGAAGTGACCCGGCTGTTCTCTCCTGCACAGCCGTGGCAGGTATTTAAACTAGAACAAGGGGTTTTTACAGACCTTTCAGTAGCCTTTTAAATTGTGGTATTGTGTACTATTGTTCTTAATCCAGTGGAACAGGCTGTGTACTAACAGTAGGGAGACAGAGACAGCCTAGAGATAAATGGGCAGTGACTCCTTTGGAAGCACATTTATTACTTTTTTAACTTTTAAGTATCCACAGCAGATTTTTTTTCCTCTTGCTGAGAGTAATTGTAAAAACTGATGGGCAGATGGACTTTTGGCCCAGGTATCACTTCCAGCTCAAAAGTGAGGCTTTTGTATACACTGCTTTAACGTGTTTCTTTGCTTTTGCATTAATCTAAATGGTATTATCCCCTTTCTTTATCAATAGCTCTAGAGAGAGAGAGATACTATGATGAAGTCTATTAGGGAAATGCACTGAGTACTGTTTCTTCTAAAATATAATATGGGAAGGGGGTATGCAAAAGAATGTATTTTTGCTAGTAGCCTATCTTCTGAGAGAAACTAAGCACAAGATATTAAAATGGTTCCAACTAATTCAGTAAGACATTTAGAGTTAGTATTTAACTGTTGATGTAGATTCTGTGTGGAAGCAACTAAGTATTTCTTCTATAACTCACATCTGTTATAAGCAGACATTGTTGCAGAGTTTGTCACTGGCTAATGGAGTATAATGAAGTGCAAAATGTATACACTAGTATTAATTCATTAACACTTGTAAATTTGTAAAGCCAAATGTATCAAGCTGAAGTCTAATCATTTTTATAGCTGATGGCATTAAACATGTTAAACATTCATATTATCAATAAAGGATTTTATTTTTAAGATGTGGAAATTGCTTAAGAAAATGTTTGGAGTCAGGACTGTGTGCGGACCGAGGCTGCCTAGCCAGAAACAGTCAAGGTGGTGACAGCTGGGTGTCTGTATTCCGGTGGAAACTGAAGCTTTAATGTATGCTCTGAAATGTCAGAAGAAAGCAAATTTCTTTGGAGTACAATAGGTAATGAGCAACTGGGGCTGGCTGCAGTCTGGGCTGTACGGCTCATCCGTCTCCCCACACCTGAAACTGGTGGTGCTGCCGCTGGGGAGGTTCCCTGTCCACAGCAAGCTCCGGACAACTGCGGCTTTTAGGTGTTTTTAAGTAAAACCAATTTTCCTAGAGTACCTCTTTGCCACACTGTTATGATATTAAACTGGTGATACTTTGGGGGTATTATACTAGTAAACACTTTGGGTTTTGGGGGTGAAGTAGGTGTGCCAGTGCCCTGCTGGTTTTGGTTTTTTCAAGCAGGACATGGAATTTCTCATGGAAATTCCCTCGGCAGCATCAGCACTCCTCGCCCAAGGAGGAGCATGGCTCAGCGATGTCACAGGGTACAGCTGAAAGCGTCCCAGCCCAGTAAAGGCACTGGCTATGGAAAAGTCCCCTTTGTCTGGGACGCAGAGTGAGGAGCCAGTATGGCTCTTCCCTGGAGAGCTGCGGGCTGCTCCAGGTGCCTACTATGGGGAAGAGTCCACAGCTGCTTTCTCTCCCTGATACGTACTGCAATAGTGACCTGATTTGCTTATCTTTACATCGGTGCAGTTGAACAGGTTTTGCAACAACCTGGAAAGAAGCTCTTTGTTCATCTCTTCAGGCTTGATGACGTTTTGGAGCAGTGCTGTGCGAGCGATGGTACCTGCTTTGGTGGGAGAGTGGCAGCCACGGAACAAGCGCTGGTACCTTCCCATGAGCATCCTCCGAACGAGCGCCGGTGCCTTCCCGTGAGCATCCTCCGAACGAGGGCCAGTGCCTTCCCGTGAGCATCCTCGGAACGAGTGCCGGTGCCTTCCCGTGAGCATCCTCGGAACGAGTGCCGGTGCCTTCCCGTGAGCATCGTCCGAACGAGGGCTGGTGCCTTCCCGTGAGCATCCTCCGAACGAGCGCCGGTGCCTTCCCGTGAGCATCCCCCCTCCTGAGGAGCCCTGTCCAGGCAGGACTGGGAACTGGTGGATGTCTCAGCCACAGCCCTGCTCTCTTTTTACAGCAGCAGAGGTGGAAGGTCCTTGCCCAAGCCTGCAATGCCTACACCCCCCTCGCTAACCCACCCGGGCTGTGTTTCTCCCGCCCTCGGACAGGCCGCGCTGTCTTAATCCCACCTGCGGGTGAGGCTTAAACCCCTCACTAGTGCAATGAGCTGAGCCCGGCCTCATGTCCCCGCTCACAGCCATTTTCTGCGGGTCAGCCCTCACCAGCCCCCCCCCCGGCGCTCCCCCCACGCGAGCTCTGCCCTGCTGGGCCCACCCCGGGGTGGAGGGGAGGGAGTTGGAGGTTGGGGGG
>JANZLQ010000128.1:5038-17605 GCA_026212715.1 Elanus axillaris | reverse complement strand
CTATTAACTTAGGTACTTTCCTTAGGCGTCATCACAGTAAAAGGAGAAAGATGTGGAAAAAAACCCTCCAACAAATAAAGAAACCAATGCTACCAAATGTTTGAATCTGCTTTGTGACTAGACGACTCGGATCTTGGCAAGCAGTTCTGCTCACTTGTGGACATTAATTCAAAGTGTATTTAGTTTCTTATATATGAATACAAAATCAGGAATACCAGAAAAGGTTCCTAATATTATGATATTTCTGAGTGTATGCATTAATATGTAGTGTAAAAAGTCAATCTATATAGTTCATACATATTTTAAAGTCATATCTTAATTTTGTGACCTTGCACTATAATGCTCCTGTGCCAGTCCATAGCACTAGGACCAACTTTATGGCTCTGGAAACTTGGTTACATACTCATTCAGATTCTATGGCCAAGACGGATATCACAAGCTGTTGTATTTTACTCAATTGTTGCACTCAATGGCATTTATTTCACTAAAACACAGCTCTTGGAAAAGGATGTATTCCTGACTGTAAGGCTCCTCTTGATGTTTGCAGAATGATCTAATTACTTTGATAGTTTTTATTTTGCCAAGTCCTTCACCTCTTTTCTCAGATACACTTATCAACATAAACATTATACTGTAAAATGATTGTAGTTTGATCTGCAATAATTTGCATTTCTGCAACCTTCTACCAATTACCAACATGTTGTGTTTTTTTTTGCTGCCTCGACATTTTCAACGTGTCACTTGCTCAGAAAAGGAAAGAGCTCTAATGGGTCAAACGATAAAATTTCCAATGGTCAGCCTTTTTCTCACAATCATCTGGATTTTCTTCACGTTGCAATATGCAATGTGGAAAACATCAGAGTGACTACAGCACAATTTTGAATCTATGAACCATGGGATTTCTGACCAGAAGGCTGCCTGCTCCTTTCAAAACATGGCACTGATGTGTAGTTGCTATAGTTTTCATCACAAGTTCATTTGTCATTGTGAATATGTTTTCATCAGAAAATAACTAAATGGTGGGTATGTGCAGCGTGCTGTGAATCATGAAGAATGGTATATTGGGTTTGCGTGGCGAGGTGTTGGTAGTGGTGGGGCTACAGGGGTGACTTCTGTGAGAAGCTGCTGGAAGCTTCTGCTATGTCTGACAGAGCCAATGCCAGCTGGCTCCAAGACGGACCCACTGTTGGCCAAGTCTGAACCCATCAGCAGTGGTGGTAGCACCTCTGTGATAAAACATTTAAGAAGGGGGAAAAAAACTGTGCAACAGTGACTGCAGCCAGAGAGAGGAGCGAAAAGATGTGAGAGCAACAACTCCGCAGACCCCCAGGTCAGTGCAGAAGGAGGGGGAAGAGATGCTCCAGGCGCCAGAGCAGAGATTCCCCTGCAGCCTGTGGGGAAGACCATGGTGAGGCAGGTTGTCCCCCTGCAGCCCAGGGAGGTCCATGGTGGAGCAGATCTCCACCTGCAGCCTGTGGAGGACCACATGCTGGAGCAGGTGTGTCCCCGAAGGAGGATGTGACCCCATGGGAAGCCCATGCTGGAGCAGGCTCCTGTCAGGACCTGAGGACACATGGACAGAGGAGCCCACACTGGAGCATGTTTGTTGGTAGGACTTGTGATCTCATGCGGAGGACCGATGCTGGAGCAGTGTGCTCCTGAAGGACTGTACGCCATGGGAAGGACCCACACTGGAGAAGTTAATGAAGGACTGTCTCCCATGGGAGGGACCCCATACTGGAGCAGGGGATGAGTGAGGAGTCCTGCCCTTGAGGATGAAGGAGTGGCAGAGACAACATGTGATGAACTGACCTCAACCCCCATTCCCCATCCCCCTGTGTTTCTGTGGGGGAGGAGGTAAAGAATTTGAGAGTGAAGCTGTGCCCAGGAAGAAGGGAGGGGTGGGGGGAAGACTTTTTAAGTTTTGGTTTTATTTCTCATTACCCTACTCTGGATTCATTGCCAATAAATTAATTTTCCATAAGTTGAGTCTGTTTTAACCATGATGGTAATTGGCTGAGTGATCTCTTCCTGTCCTTATCTTGACCCACGAGCCTTTTGTTTTATTTTCTTTCCCCTGTCCAACTGAGGAGGGGGAGTGATAGAGCAGCTGCCTGGTGCTTAACTGCCAGCTGGGGTTAAACCACAATAAATGGGTACAAAAAATGCACAGTTTCAAGCACAGGCATGCTCTTAGGTCTCACTTCATTCCCATTTAATGTCAGTGGAGCAATAATTCAGTTAGAGAGGGAAGGGAGAAACACCTTTCACATGTAGTAAATAAATCCTTGGCATCACTGTTTTTGAAAAGAAATATTTTCTTTTTTTTTTTAAACTAAACCTCTACCATCTGTTCTGCTCTCTAATTACAAGTGCATGATGCAAAAAATCCACAAATGTGTCATAAAAATAAGAGAAATTATTCAGATCTCCGCTGATCTTAATTCTGCTAAAGAAACATCTGCTTTATTTTTCTCCACTATTTCAGACAGTTGGAGAAATTGGTCCCTCGTCACAGCAAAATCTCTGCTGTGGCTTAAAGAAGTCCAGGATGTATCAAAGAACCCATGTTTCACAGGCTGCAACTTGGCAACTTTGATGAACATTTAAATGCACTAAATATATGAATTTTCCTATCATGTCTGCTGTTCCATTGAATTTATGTTTCCTGTTGGTTCTTTTATTGAGGTGATAATTAAGTGCCTGCAGGACCAATCTCACCTGGGAGGAAATATTTCAAAGTTTCTGTGACTAAGCAAACCTAGGTTCTATGGTGACCTCTCACTTTACCATTATTATATAGTAAAGGAAAAAATAATATAAATTTTTCAAGAAATGGGCCATAATCTCTTTACAGAGGTAGCTGTGGTTTGAGTAAGAATTGATTTGTTATGTCAGAGATAGTCTAGGGCTTGAATGCAGTCCCAAAGGGTATTTTATCTTTTCATAGCGAAAAACTTGACACCATCTTCCTTCATTGCATTGCCATGCTTTTTCTTTAGGCAGCTTTACACTTTGTGTGGCAGGCAACACAAAAACTGTATCAGGAAGATATCCCAGCTGAAAACTGTCCTAGCCAGAAAAGAGAGTATTCTTTTGGTAGGTCAGTTCCCTGGGTCTGTTTCCCCAGCAATGGCAATGCAAGCACAAATAACCAGGAGGAAAGAAAGGAGGTTAGGTCTATCTCTTTTGGCAGCAGGTACATTCATCCTGGAACTGATGTCAGTAAAAGTGATGGAGTAGCCCAGTTATTAAAACACTCAAGATAGTATTTCTGGCAGAAGAAAAGCTGCACTGAATTCCAGCCACAGAGACTTCAAAACATTTATTTTTTTTCATTCATACTGTGTGCTCTTCTTGAGCACACAGTACCTGGATGGGGCTTTTCAGCCCTTGGAGCTTCTGTTCTGGCTCTGGACATGATCCCTTTCCCAGGTATCCAAGGCAATCTCTGTCACTGAACAATTTGGCATTTGTGGGGATGGAGAGGGAGTAGCTTAGGTGTTGGGTTTTTTTTCTATAAAACCTCCAAATGTTCTGAGCAGGTGTGAGCTGCTCACTTTGCATAATATCAAGTTAAACATTACTGTTGAGAAAGCAGTCAGGACCACCTTGTTTAGGAAAACAAAAAAACTCCAAAGCCCACACACTTGCCATCCTATCCTTAACTTTAGGTAACCCAAACAGAATAGATATTTCTCTCATTTGAAAACATAAACCTCAGGATGAGTTGTTGTTCTTGCCTGTGTTCTCCAAACAGTAGAGAGCTGTGAAGGAGTGACTCATTAACACTCAGTGCCGAGATGCTGAGACCTTGGCCTTCTTTGCACTTCAGAAGAACACAGTGTGCAGGAACGGAAAGAAAGAAACCTTGGTTTGATGCTTCCTTTTAAAAGGAGGCAATTTTATTGACTATTCTTGACTCCTAGGCTGCTAGAAAACTGTGAGTCAGAAATGCTTTGTAATGTGGATATTGATAGGGTTTTTGTTGCACGTTGTCCAAGCTGTGATGGAGCAAATGAATCCATACTAGTGGATCTATGTCACCCTTGCAAATTACTAAGCAAGTAAGGCTCTCAGAAGTTGTAAGAGTATATCCAGGAGACATTAAGCCTGACAAAAACTTCAGAAAAGCATAGGACTGATCACTCCCCTCCATACAATTCTCTGCGTAACAATATTACACACTCAGCAAGAAAGTATTTCTCTAACACACGTGGCTTTATATTCATGACCAGACTTCACGGATTGCTCTAGGTTATTCCAAAGGCTGTTGCAATGTGAAATACAATAGGTCCAAGAGCATTCCTTTTGCTATTAGCTTCTCAAGCTTTCACAACAATTTCTTTACCTCAGCAGCAAGTTTGTTTTCTCTATTAATTTATGAAGTTGAAAGGAAATTGTTTCCTTACATTGAAGCAGTATGAAAACACTTTATGGTTACTAAAACTGTTGCTGATATCACACCTCACCTTACTGATTCTACTGTCTATCAGTAGGTAAGATAACTTTAAAGCCAGCCTGTCAAATACAGATGTGCATCTGCATACCTGTGTGCAGCAATGTCTGAATGACAAAGAAAAAATTCTTTGAAGAAGATAGGAGACAGCATGAATTAGGATTAATTAGCAGAAAACAGTTTCATCTGAAAGACAGGAGCATTTAGGAGGGGAAAAATGTCAATTTCTTCCCTTGCTCATGAGCTATATACAGCAAATGATATGTACTTTAAAATCCATTTCCATGGCCTCATTAATTTTCCATAAAGGGACACTGCTTCTCAGCAGAATGATATTTAAGTCCTATAAAGCAAGTCTACAGATAATAGACTGAAAACATCCAGATATGTACATCGTCACTTGCATGTATTTGGTAGTATGTAAGGAGTGTTCTACATTCCACCCAACAACACAAAGCTCTCTTCGGCTTCAGCAATAGGAGACTTCCAGAGAGAGCTAGACCCCTTCAGGAACAGTGGAGCAGAAAGCTCAGTTACCTCATGCTTAGCATCATCCAGCTGAATCTGGATACCAGTGCCACCTTAAAGTCATTGTCTCAACACAGTTCCCTGAGATACTCAGGCAATTAGAAGATGTACTTGTGAAAATTGGCATGTAGGACAAGTTAGAAGTTTTGCAGTGTACTAACATTTCCTTGATTAATGCCAGTAGAATGGATTTATCTTCTCCTCCAGTATCGTCTGCTTCTGAGATACAGGTAGGAATATGTAAAATGGCTCAGGTGTTCAGCTCAGAACCACAGCTTCAATCCTACTGTTCAAATTTGGCACAAAGTTCTCTGGAAAAAAAGGTGCGTGGTGCCAGGCTCAGTCTGCATGTTGGATACAGCATTCAGCCTTTTCATAGTCATTGGAAGAGGTGACAAAGTTTGTAGATGATACTAAACCAGTCAGAATAGTAAGCTAGGGAGTAATTGTGAATAAGTGTGGAAAGACCTCCTAAGACTCATGTTTGAAGGACCAGGTAAGGAATTCAATGTTGGTAAAAGAAGAAGGATGCATGTGGGAAAGGAGACACACACCACTTTGCTTACACAGGCACGGTCACTGAAATGATCATTATAATAGCTAACCCCATGAAAACACAGTTCAGTGCTCCCATGGATTTGAAAAATAGATGACATATTAGGAACTATTAGGAAAAGAATACAGCATGGAGAATACAATTTTTACACTGTATTGGTCCACAGGGTATCTGCTGTTTAAATGCTGTGCTCTGTTTTGGTTCCTATCCTCTCAAAATCTAGAAGATGAGGAAAAGCTAAAATAAAAGGTGACAATGGTCTAAAAACTCTAGGAAAAACCACATGAACTGAAGTTGACTGAGGAAGTCTATGGCAGAGGGCTGTGACTGACATAGAGAAGACGATTTGGGGATATTTGTTCAATGTCTTACCTTAGAGAAGAAATACGGGGCTAGTGTGTGGCAGGTTCAAAGCAAAGTAAAGGGGGGGGTGGTGAGCCACAGCTGCACCGCCACTCTTTGTCACAGGCTGCTGTGAATGCCAAAGGATTTCCATTAGTTCAAAAGGGATTTGAAGCATAGACACACATACAAAATCAGCCAAAAAAAATTTTATTGTTTTGAAGATACTTTCTGCTCAGCATTTGGAGCATAGATCACACACTGTGACAAGGATAACTACGACAGCTTACTTCTTGATTCATCCTACGCAGAAGCACTTTCAGAGGCAGCCACTCCTCGCTATTCTGACCACAAATCAGGCTGCTCTAGTATGGCCTTCTTTTCATTCTCACATGTGTGAGTGGAAGGAAGATGGATATTTGTCTTAAACATAACTTTTAAACCAGATTTTTTACAATGTTTAAAAGATTTTTAGCATACTTAAAATGCCAGTGTTCCTGACAGTGTGAAATGGGATAGGAGGGATAGGTGGTTGTTTTGTTTCAATAATGAAAACATAAAAATTGTCAGTGAAAATATAATTCTGGACACTTTCTTGTGAAAATAATTCTGGTAAGGCTTTCTTGTGAAAATAATTCTGGTAAGGCTTCCTGCCTGGCCCCGGGAAGGGTCTTTCACAGCTCCGTGTTGCTGCCATCAGAGCCTGTTGCGAAGGGCACCACTTACACACAGCTGTCTATTGCTTAGAACAATCTCAGCTCCCTCCAGTGACCAGTTCAGCACTTATAAATAGCCATGGGTTTTAAGTAATGGCAATGCTAATAAATTCAAGGAGTTGACCTTTTTCAGCAGCACTCTTAATAGACACTACCTTTAGAAACTCTGTATTCCTTTCTACTCCATCTCATCTATGTTTATGTGTGAAAATTTCCCTGGAACAGTCTAAAGCCGAGCAATGATATAGAAGAACAATGAGATTTTCTATGCAAGTTTGATTAAAAATGAGAGCAGTGGATAAAACAAGTATTTGTAGTACCTGCAGACAGACTGTTTAGGTTGAACCCATCACAGTGTAAAGTAGTAAGTTTAACAATAATATTGTTACGTGACAAAGCAAAAGTAAAAACTGAGTGTTGTGTCTCCTGCTGCAGTGTGTCAGTTTTGGTTGAGTGAATTAAGAGACTAGGTATTGCTAACAGGAGGTATTTGACCATGCAACAGTGGAAAGCAAGTTACATTTTGCATACACATTTCCTGCTGGCCAAAGAGTTTCAGGACTGCAGTTCTGATGTTATCTGCTTTCTATCAGAAGCATGCCAGACATATTTTGAAAATTTTACCTACTTGTTGCACAGGTTATAATTACTCTCTGCTTGAAAAGAATGCCAGCATGTCTGTTGTACTCCCATTTACTGCATGACTAGAACCTTGCAGAGAGCTGTCGCAGTATAAGTTAACAAACTAAGCTTTTCTATTTTTATTTTTATTTTTTCTAAAAAGTTAAGTTGACAAGAAAGCAACCCCTTAGGCTACATCATCACAACTCACAGAATTAGCTTTGTTTTTTGTTCTGTGTTTCCAAGCACCAGAAAAATAATTAATAGAAAAAAAACCCACAACAAACCTGACTAAAATCCGCTTTCCGAGAAGAAAACAACATCCTTGTGAACTGCATATTCTTCCCTAGTAGTGCTATATAAACTATACATTGGTAAGTCCTGTCCTTTGGCTGATTCCACCTAGAGATAGTACAAGCATACAGGTCATTGGAGGCTGCTGTAGGAGAGGCACTTGGGACAAGCGGCTTCTTCTGTGGGATCAGGCAGCAGAAGGATATAAAAGCTAAGTGAGACTTGTCAGTCATGAGGCAATCGGTGGTGAAAACGTGAGGAGAAGCTGAGCTGCTGAGTCCCATTCTCTCCTCTGCACCAAGGACTGATCCTCACAAGCACCACGCACGGGGCATGGCCCCGGTCAGGGTTTCAGCAGCAGCAACTCTTGTGTCTGTCTCTTAATCTATGCCCTTATTCATCACAGAGTTTCTTTTACAGGAGAGAAAATTTCTGGTTCTGCCTACTGTGTTACATTACTTGCACTCATGTGGTCACTGTTCAAGCTTTCACATAGCACTAGCTATTTTCTAATCAATGGTATGTGCTGCCAGTCTGAGCAATACTGCTATTTAAATTTTTGCAGGACTGTTGGATGAAAGTAGGTGACCTTTTCATGGCTAGACGGACACTGAAGAGAAACCTTTATGTTAGTATGCGCATCTCCTTCCAAGCATCATGTTGATAAATTGGTGTTTCTGGCAGCCTTGGAGGAGCACCCCCACCCCAGCGGGTTCTCAGCTGGTGGGTTCACACCAGATCATGAGGACACACACGCTGGGGTGAAAGCTTCAGCAACATTTAGCCAGGTACAGTCTTACTCTGGTCTGTTACACACACTGGCTGATATAATTTAGAATTAAAATCCAGTCAGGAGATTAGTCCTTTCACCTGCCAAGTTAAACATTTATGCAAATTTTCAGAAACTCTGAAGACCAGAAATGGGAGCAAACTGTTGTGATTTTCATTCACTGCAGAATGTCTGCGCGATTCTGTCCCTGACACTGAGAATCAGGCAAAAGTATGTACCCTTACTGACCAAAGTAGGAAGAAAACAATACGATATCATCTGTGCATCACTGTGGACTGCCTGTATATCTCCTCTTTCCACAGGTCTTTCTAAGACAGTCCTCTGAAGAGGATATAATCATTCACAGGGGTAAGCACTCATCAAATGAGTATGGATTGCAGTGTCTTGCCCTTAAAATTTACATGCTTTAATGAAAGGAAACATTTAGAGTGTTTATGGACTGCTGAACTTAATTAAAGTGCAGTCCTGCCCTGAAAATGAATACAGAAAAGTGGCAATTACCCAGCTGAAGCGGTTTTCATCGAGAAACAGTACTTTTTTAAAGATGGTTTTAAGATCAATCTTCTTTTGTACAGCACCATAAGAAACTTCTCAATCTCTGGTTATTTATTTCAGGTTGAAGGATGAAGTATATGAAGGATACTAATTTTCTTGTTTAATGCTGTTTAATTTTCTTAGTTGTAATGCTTAAGAAAAAACAAACAAACCAAGGATGAATACTTAAAAACTACCCACACACCTCAAAGTGAAAAAAAAAAAAAAATTCTGGACTTTAACTCTGAAGAAAAAAACAACAAAAAAAAGGGAAATCTAAACCTTAATCCTTGCTCCAAACAGACATTTTGAAGAGAAAGTGCTGGAATATTTGAAGAATGGGAAAACATTACATTCTTCATTTCCCAGTTCTGATTTACTGTCTTTTTTGTAGCTTAACAGAGATTCTTGTTTTCCCCATTTCCCTTCTGTCTTGCCCATCAGGGTGGGCAGGTCTCTGTCTCTAGTCAGTGCTGTACTTACAGTGTGGGTGGTGGTTTCTGTCATAAAAGTAAGTTCTTTCCTTGCTTTCTTCTGGGCTGGCTTTCTGAACATCATAAGAGAAAGACACGCTGGATTTCTTCTAGGCAAAGTAAGACATCTTTGTGGGCTTGCTTGGACTTTGGCCTCCAGAGGTGAAGTGCCAAGACCAGAATATAAGAGGTCACTCACTGATATAACAACCTTTATGCAGTTATTCAGCCTTATATTTTTCCTCATGTAGAAAAGGCTTTTGATAGTTTTTGTTTCATTTTCAGACCAATTGAGCACTCTGGTTTCCAAGCAGTCTTTGTCCTTAGACTTTATCTGATTCTTCTGCACTAAGAGATGATCTCAGTACTACATGCGTTTTATTTTAAAATGTGTTTTCCTGTCAAATCAGAGAGTCTACAGGTTGCATTTCTAAGCAAACAGGCAACTTAGAGACAGTTGAAAATTAGCGTAACCTTACCGTCACTGTATGGCAAGGAGGTAACTCAGATTGGTAGTAATTTGCCAGTTAATGACATAAAAAATACGTTTTAACTAAACAAGGAGACTGATGTGAAGCTAATCTGTGTGTTACAGAGACCACGTGATCAGATTTAATCTTTCAAACAACCTCAGAAAACAATATAGTACTTTCAATAAAGTAAACAAGAAGGAAGTAGGAATAAACAAAGCAATCTTTATAACAAGAAGTGAAAGACTGATTAATAATGATGACAGATAAATAAATACACTTAATAGAATTCTCAGTATTTTTCTTTCAATAGACCTGCTCACTAAAGCTTCAGACTAGTCATTAGGATGCAGAAAAGATTAGTCAATCCACAGTGTCACATGTAAAGAACAATAAGAAATTAATGTAAAATAGCTCAGCATAAACCTTCACTGTTTGTCAATTACCTAATACGTCAACAGCTCAGGCAATGTGTAAGGTGAAAATACCTATGATGTATAGTTTTTGGTGGTAAAAGGTACTTCAGAAGCCCTAGATACAGGAGTTCTTCACATGCCTATGGTAACACGATATATTCAGCTCCGTAACTAGATGCTATCTGAACATCAGTTTCAGGTTGATAGTCTAAAATACAGCTTCTCTAAAAGTATAAATTCCATTTCATGCTAGATTATCCCTGCGCTTTGATGGAACCTTTTCTTAAAATTTACTGGATGTATTCTACAATCCTAGCATATTCTTTCATTTTATCTTGTTTGTTCTCTTAAGTTTTTCTCACCACATTCAGATGACTGTATAATGGAAGCTAATGGAGTTGTCTATCACAGTGTAGTGGCAATTCATATTATTGCTTGTCCTGTGGCTCACACCTGTACAAATGGTAAAATTCTACCAGCTTTTATGAAGTGTACAGAAGCTTTCCCTGAGAGCCAGCACAGCCCTACTGAGTGTTAATACTGAATGTTTACTGAATGTTAACTTCAAAATAGTAAGATGAAGCCAGTCAGATAAAAGCTTTGTTTCCCCTTTTCAAAGTACCGTTTTATTGTGCAGTATTATTCCTTGCTTTTTTGCCTTCACAAATGGTAAGGCCCAGGTAAGGGTTCAAACGACACTGTTAGCCATGCAGGTACTTAGAACTGCTTGCACAGTTACAAACCACCTGGACAAGAACGTAAGGGTGGCATGTGTCAACAGAGAAGAGGGCTTTTAAGAACAGAAAAGAGAGAAAAGCCACTAATGCCACTAGTTTTCTGCACAGTCCTCCTGTAAAGGAAACCTTTAAGCAAGCGAGATGCCCTTTACTTTCTAAAGAAATGGTGCGGACCTACAGCACTGATGTTTACAGAACACGTAACTGACTGCAGGCTGCAGCTCCGAAGGGATACTGATCACACCGCCGCCACAGAAACGGGAAGTGTTTCAGACATCTGGACCATGCTTTTAAATGGAATTGCCCAGAACAGTAAACCTTTATCTTGACGTACTTGGTTAATACGTCACTTACCTGTGTTCTCTATGGTCCTAACCTAGGTGTTTGAAGGTATATTCCCTTTGAGCACCTGAACGCCAGCACTTATTGGTAATCTGGCACGAATATTCTTGAAGCTTGTCAGGGTCCCAGAGCACTAGGGCAAAATTTGATAAACCAAAAAGTAAAGGTGGTCTAAAAATGGCTTTTGAAAGATGAATACTGATGTCTTACTGCTCACATTAATGGACAGATTAGAAGTGCTTAATAAACGAGCATTTAAAATCTTCTCCTTTGGGGAAAAAAAAAATCATGAAATTTGATCCAGGAACTGGGAAAGGAAATAAAGTGGATTTGTAAAATAAGTAACAATACCATTAAGGCATATAACATTGATAGAAAAGTGCATATCTACCCCACGCATCCCTGAAATAATTGTTTGTAATCTTATGAAAGAGCACAACATACTTTTTGCAATAGGACTTATTCCAAAGGATTGCATGAATGGAAATAGATGGATAGAAATGGATCTTAGCATGGCCCAGGTCCTAAACAAACAAAAGGTCACTCAGAAGAAGTCTTATTTTCCCTGGTAAAGTGCATTTGTAGGACTGCAAACGCATGCACGTACAGAGACACTCTGGATTACTCACTTAGCCCACAGGCCAACCGGCTTGTTTTGATCCCTGACCAAACCCTGTGTATCTCAGAGGCTAGCATTCCCATAGCACATTAGGTACTTCAACACATATACACACAATCACCAAGAAAATTTGGGTCCAAACACCTGTTTATCATCTGAGCATCTCTTCTTCCCATGTGCAAATGTATCTTTAAAGATTCTGGGTATTTTTGATGAATTACACTAGCTCTGGAGAATCAGTCATGGAAGAGGGGACTTTTGCTTGTGTGTGTATGTATGTATTTAACTCTGTCACACTGGTTGGTTCAACACCACCAAAATTCACTGCGGTAGGGGATCCCTTATGGGAGACTGCTGTCACTCATGATAGCAAGGACATTGCAGCCAACTAGCATGCAGCTGTGCCCTCAGAAGTGTCACTTGTACGAAGTCAGGCAGTGCCCCTGTGGAAACACATGGGAGGAGTGTCTCAAGAAGCGCTTAAGGCCAGGGGCATTTCTTTCCATGGGGGAAATGCATATTTGATATTGTACTGCAGAGCACAACTGAATGTCTGTCAAGATTATCCTGTAAAATAAGAACTTTTACAAGCCAGATATGAGGAAACACACATAATGTATGAGACTAGAGTATAGACCTAGTTATCTGCAGGTTTTATTTCACTTAGAAT
>JANZLQ010000127.1:0-25672 GCA_026212715.1 Elanus axillaris | reverse complement strand
CTCCCCTGTCCAGCGAAGAGGGGGGGGGAGTGATAGAACGACTTGGTGGGCACCTGGCGTCCAGCCATGGTCAACCCCTCACACACCACTAGAGTGATCACAGGGTGAACAGCAATCAAGCTAAAAACCAAAATTAGCAAACATGAAAAAAACCCACCCAGATCAGTTCTCTGATCTGCCTCACTCATAGCTGTACAAATTCCGATGCCACCAAAAGCGAGCAGGGAGGAAAAAAGCATGGGGGAGGGGGCAGAGTCAGTCCTCTGCACAAACCTGGGAGAGTACTGTAGGACCAACCTAATGGAGTCTTGTGGACTGCCTACTTTGTAGTCAGCATCGTATGACTCTTCTCCCTCACTCATGAGAAGCCCTTTGGATAATATCCCTGAACCAAATGTATCAATCATTCCTGTGACTTGGGAAAAACAAATTGAAATGGCAGTTAAAAATATCTGCTGGTGCCTTGGAAGAGTGGGCTCCACTGACTACTAGACCAGCCTGATTTACATGCCAAGGCTTTGGCAATTCCTGCTGGGTGTCTCACGCATTGACCAATTTGCCTTCCACACACAACAGTCTCAGTCTTAGTTTGGCTGGATAACAGCTATAGGGAAGGATACCAGCCGCTTCAGCGATGACTGTAGAAGTAGCTTCCTTCAGCCCCTGCCACACACATACAGCTGTTGTGTACCTTGGTTTCATAATATCCATCTTTTTTTTACTGTCCAGAAGTGCCATGACAGAATTTAAGGAATGTTTACATTTACATACACTAGAAAAACTGTGCAGCACATCTGGAAATCTAGAACATTTCTAATTCTCACAGGCAGACCAGCTGTGCAGCGCAGCCATAGATAAGTCAATAACTGTTTGGAAGTGACAGACTTACAGTGCTTGCACATACAGTGCATGGTGCTTTGCTTGTGTATGACATGACACTTCTTGGAAGTAGCGAGTTGTTTTTCTTGCTCAGGAGGCTGAACCCTTCCCAGAAAGGTCTACTGGGGAAACCGGAGACATCCTTAAACTCAGGTGGATGTTCTCACTTCCTAACCTAGGACATACGTTCTATTTAGCTGCAAATAAGTCCACTACATTTCCATCCTCAACTTACCAGCCCTTGCTAGAGAAAACCAAGGTTCCCAAGACTATTGTCTTACATAAGGTGACACTGCAAAATTTGTGTTCTCCTCAACTGAGAAATGGAGGAGGTCCTACTCTGGATGGATTATTGCAAGCACTGTGTTGAGAACCACGGCGGAAAGCTGTTCTCTTGTACCAAAGTAACTAACAAATATGTAACTAACTACCTGTGTAGAAAATCTTACAGTCTTGCTTCTGTAAGAAACAGCAGTTGCTACATATGAATGGAATGATACCTATTCTATCAGTGGTAGATGAACCAGAGTCTGGAAATGTCTGTCCTAAGGCCATATCCCATCTTCACACCTTTTTTCTGAAATAACAAGAGATGGCACTTTCTAACTCATTTCATACTAAAAGCCATGTAACAGCTAAGCCAAGCATAGCCCAACAGAGCATAAAAGGCCATTTGCTAAAACCAAGCCTCAGCAAGTCTTCAGAATCCTAGATGAAATGGGGATTTGGTTGGAGTTTTTCCCTCTCGCTTACCTGAATTAGAAATATTTGAACAGAGTGGTCCTCTTGGTCTGTTGCAGTGAAACACAGGCTCTTTCTGTTTGCTCTTTTTATAACCATTTGATCCCACAGTCGGGTGTTGAGAATCAGTCTCAAGCTGCCTTGATTTCGCATAACTAAAATAAGAAGGTTTATATATGGCTTTGGAACCATCTTCATTTTTACTGCAGCAGTTTTCTCTAGCACTTGTATACAACTAATATTTTCATGAATTATTCTTTTTAATTTGGTCTAAAACCTGACATAATGAGATACTTAATTATTTCTTTAAATACCAAAATATATTTGTTTCTTTCAATACATCTGGCATACAAAGCAAATAATCTGCTGAAACTGTGCAATACAGTACAAAAAATGGCAGCACAGTAAAAACAACATTCCGGAAGTTACTTGAATCAGTGCTCCTGGAAAAGCAGAATCAACAAAAAGGAAACTGTCATACTGGTGACTGAGCTAAAGATATGCTGCAGTAGAATTACACAGAACCCAACAACATATGCAAGCGTGAGTATACAAACTGAGTGAAAAATGCCCAGTGCCTCAGTCCAAAACACAGCTAACTTTATCAGGCAATGTTAAAAACAAGGTCAGCAACTTGACTCAAATAAAACTACCTACTCAGTTTTAAATGTTCTGAAATAAACTTATTCTGGCCTGCAATAGTACAAGTTATTTAGTGTTTTATGTGTGAGTTACATAGTTAGTTAATTCTTACTTAGCCTTGACTGCAACATTCCATATTTATTGCTGGAGGTGTCATTAAGCCTCAGGGATCCTCTGCCTCTTTCAATCCAGGTTAAAGAAAGCTTGTTAAATACAAAGAGCTTGCAGTTGATCTGAAAGAGAAATACATGATGGAAATTGCCAGCCAATGTTAATTTTATTGGTTCTAAAACTTCATGTTTTTAAACTGTTTGATACAGCTTTGAATACATTCATATGCATGTATAGATATATAGATATATAGATATATCACCATTATTAATTAAAATGAAATGGCTCCCAGATGTGTGCTAAACTTTCTGCTAGTCATGGAAAACATTTAGCATGAATTCCAGTTTACTTTTTCAATTATTTCATCCTCACTAACTCTTCACCTGTGATATCCACTACCACAGCTCAATTTGTTGCAAGTGTTTTACAATCTTATTCCCTCACTCATTATAAACATTATGCAGACCAGGATACCAGTAGTACCACTACTAGGAGAATACGACTCCAAAGAGAGTAAACATTTAACGTTCTGGCAAGACAGAAGATTGAATCAATGATAAAATAATGTAACTTTCAATGTTAAGATTTTTAAAAACATATACATCATTGATATTTTCTGAGAAAATAACATTTTGAAGATGAAGAATAGCAAGATACATCCTGCCGGGCCAGAAAGGTAATTGATATTTTAGATGAATTATAAAACTAATTACTTTGTCAACACATAGCTTTTATCCAAAAAAAGTTTTGCCCCCAAAAAAAATCATTACCCAAATCAGTTCAAATTTTGAAGTTTTAGTTACTGCTGGTACACTGTGTAGATGCTTATAAAATACAACTGTAGCATGAAGTCCTGAAGCAGTCACTTACTGAAAGGCACTATAAAATATACAAATATAATATGAAAAAGAAAGTATCAGCCTACAGAAAAATTAATTAGAAGAGTCACATCTTAAAAAAGTGAAAATGTGAAATATAAACTGAAGTTATTTTTAGATCTGTAATAGATCTAGATGATGTCTTCAACCACAAAAGTGCTCAGCATCAATGCTTTATGAAATACACACCTGTAATACATTGTGTTCTGCTTCTTCTCCAGTTATAACTTCAACTTTATCTAACAGAATTTTCTCCACTGGCTTGGAAATAGAGGCAGCTGCTGATTCAATTCGTGTTGCATTCCTCAACAAAGCTGTTTCTGGAGGGGGTGGGGGAAAAAAAAAAAGGAAATCCTTTCTGTACGGGGAGTATTTTTAGAACAACAAAACTAGGACATAGGATGGCCTGTGACTTCAGTAAGGCCTGTGTTATCTGATATTATTTAGTGCTATTAATAAGTTTTTGGCCAAAGCAGTAAATAGAACAGAAAAAGAAAAAGGCTGGAATACTGCAAAATGTCTCACCTGTTCGGGCTCATTTTGAATTGAACAGGGCTCTCTGCAGTTGCAGAGGTTTGGCCCAAGGGACAACTTGCAGAAACAAGCCCTAAATAATTGGAAGTTGATATTTTAAATGAAACTTGTCCATCATATTGCTGTGCAGATTAATAAATAATTAAAGACGCATGTCCCAGTATTCAGAATAGTAATACATAAACGATGAATATTTGACAGGAACACGAGATTTGCAAGGAACATTGTTACAAAATTTTGTATTTTGCATAATCTATATACATTTTCCATAGGCTTTAAATATTTTTTTTTACTTGTAAGAATATTCATACAAAGTAAGAGGATCCAATACATCCATTAGTAAAGAGGGCGTAAAATCTGGCAAGAGGGCTCAAGATAAGGGCCTACTCAGGATTCCCTCACAGCCCAGGTTTATGTGGCTTGCCTAGTAGAAAAGCTCACACCAGAGTCACAAACAACCCCTGAAATCTGGCTGTACAGAAGTTTCAGTCCTACAATTAGGATACAAATATGTGATACCATGAAAAGCCAAAATCAGGACTCAATAGTCAGAAGACTATTAAGCAGGTATCCTTTATTGCAGTGCTGGGCACACAGGGGATCTCTCCTCCTATTGTGTGCCCTGATCAGGTTAATTGCATAGTTTATATACAAGTTCTATATGCATATTCATTACATTTCTGAGAAAAGTTTACATATCCATTAACTTTCTGGGAACTCATTATCATATCTAAATGTCCTTCACGCAGGCATACTAGAGGTCTCTGGTGGTCTTCAGGAGTCCTCTGGTGGTCTTCTGTAGTCTTCCTCACTCGTCTGCTGCTTGACCCTTCTCAAATGATTCTGCACAGTGTGATCTTCTACATGTTTTGATACATCTTATGCTAAAGAATGCTCATTAGTGCCTCTATTATCTATGTCTAACTTAATGAGGCAGTTCTCCAGACACTGCAAAGCCATCCAAAAGCAGTGGTTTTCCTTTGGTATCTTTTACACCATGCAGCATACAGAGCCCTTATCTACTACCAGTCAACAAATAACTGGGCAAAAAATAGCATGACCATTATGTTCAGAAAAACATCAGAAAACTGTCTTGTATCATATGGCAAAGTAATTTAGATAAGTAGTCACAAAATACAAGCAGCAGACAGCTTAAAACTGTAGTTCAAAAATGTGGTCCAAAAGGCATTCACAAAGTTCACTGCATTTTTTTTCAAGTAAAAAAAAATAACCTGTATTAAATTATGATAATCTGTAAAACTCTATCCCTTCCTGACTAACTTAGATCATTCATTCTGAAGTTAGACCAGTTCAAATGTTACAAATCAAACTGTAGCTGCTTTCTGAACACAGATTTTGGCACATACAGCCAGTATACTAGTGACTGCATAACTTGGGCACAGATGAAAATTATTGACCACCACTCATTTGACATCCTTTAAAATACAGTGAAACATAGTAACAAAGCTAACTGTACCTGTTTGCTAAGTATGCTTACTTGTTTGTGGATTGACATGAAAAGGTTCTATATACATGGATGTTATTTCTCCATTGTATGAATCAGCTTCAGTACACAGCTTGGGATGCCTTTCAGGACTCTAGAAAAAAAAACAGGGGAAATAAGAATTCCTATTTAAATAAAATGGCTATGTTACTTTATATCAAACAGAATGTTGAATCATTTAATGCATGCTAGGCCGAAGATTAGAAATTGTTGTACCTTCAGAGTAAAAACTGACCCAGATGATGCAATTTCAGTCTCTAGTGGAAGTAACTTTATTATCATAAAATCAGTACTTCATTCTCCCACCAAGAAGAATGGCCTCTTTGTATGGATACTGCACTAGGATTTAAATCCACTGAAGGACTTAGTGGTTTAAGTACCAGCTAATTTCCAGTTTAAGCACTTAAGCCCCAGAAGAATAGTTTAAAACTTCCAGACACCACAATCTTAACCTCAGAAGAATTAAGAATTTCCATGACCTTCAGTTTTTGCAGATAAAGTTCCTTAGGTACATCTAAATAAATGCTTCTGGCTCCTGACAATGCTCAGTGGCCCAACTCCTACCTTATACCTAAATCCTGGTCAGAAGTCATAACCCAGACCTATGGTTGCCAAGCTTTTTCACTGGCAGATATGCATAGCATTTTTATTCTAGCTCTACTGGAAACTGAAATTCAATTCCATTTTAAATGGTTTCTTATCTTGGGAACCACCTTTTTGTGTGAGTTTCCTTCAGGACTCAATCCACTAAGCTGTCTCACAGCACACACAGCATAGTTTAACATGGATGCTATCTAGGATGGGTGTTCGATTTTCCCCTCATACTAATTTCTCCCCATCTCTTAACAGTTATGATGGAAACTACTGGAGCAGTACAGACCACATTCTTTTATCTTGTACTTTGGCTGTCCCACTTTACATGGAATATAAAAAAAACCTTTTTCATGTCAAAAAATGAGCAAAAGAGAAGTGCATACTGGTATGGGCTGGTAATTAGAGTACTTATCTTGGATAGGGAAGACAGAGATGCCTACCCTCCTACAGCAAATATTTAGATATTTTCTCCTCAACAGTCATTGGAAACATATTTACTCATATCTTTAAAAGAACAGGAGTACCTAAAAATAATCAATCTCTGAAAAAAAATTATACTCATAAGTACATTAACTTTGATAAAAAAGTCTGCCAGCATTTACTGATCTTACCAAAACTCTCTCAACCATGTTTTCTCCAAACACAAAATCAGAATTGCTGGTGTTTTGTACACTTCCATCTTCAAACAACTGACTTCTGTGGGAACAAAATAACGTAAGAATGTGAGTTACAACTATTTAGAACTTTGTAAAGAATATAAATAAGTTCATGCATTTACTTTACCACACCTTACATTAAAGACAAACAAAAAATGACCACTTAAGTATTATCACACAAAATCTTTAAGGGAATCTGAGAATATTCTCTATGTAACATTTCACAAAAGGAACAGAGTATCACACTGTATTTCATGAAGGTTATTGAGGATGTTCCTTAAAAGCAAAGAACAAGAAGCAAAACAACATGCCTCCTCCTCAGGGAAGTGTCTTACTCCAGAAACTTTAATGCATTACATTTCTTTCCCTGTTTCCTTTTACTCCACCAAAAGACTACCAATGATGAACAATTATCCCTTCATGTTGGCACAGCTCTCATGCCCTGCAGAATAATGTCCTCCCCAGTGCCTTACAGGCACTCCTCGGTCACCCACCTAACGCCTTGGAAAGGCAGAGAGGCAGTGTATTCTAATGCACACACTTTCAGTTCACACAAATACTGCAGAAATATAAAGGCATAATAGCAGATGACTTATGATAAGGTGTAACTAAAACAGGGAGAAAGATCTTCTTTCCATTTTTCAATTACTTGTTCCATAGATATACTTAAGAAGTGAAGAAAACTAAATACTTGAATCCTTCAGTACTGGCAGCTATAGTTTGGGGATACAGATTGAAGGGAAAATTTCATACAGTAGATAAATCACTTTACATTTAGGATCTGGAGTGTGACTGGTTCTGGCAGAAGCTATATTAAAACAACAGTTCTCCTTCTCCTCCTCTGTCCCTTTTCCCTTCTTAGTGTCTCAGGTTTTCCATATAAAAAACCATCAATTTATTTTTTTTTTTTGCATTGCCACCCTGAGTTTAAATACTCTCAGTTAGCCTCTTACCTCTCAGGTTTTAAGAGAAGGCAGTGAATGCATTTTTAAATAGTAACATACTCACAACTTGTAAAAAGTGTATTACTTGTGGATTACATCCAATGATATTCTAATTATAAGTAGAATTGTGATTTGACCTGCTAATTACCTAGCCATTTTAAATTTGACTTTTTATAAAAGTCACTAGGTAATTCCTTGTAAACTTCTTTGTGTGGAAGTTGTTCCTGCTGCTGGTTTGTGGGGGAGGTTTTGTTGGTTTGTTGTTTTTTTTTACAAAAGGCTTATAGGTTGTTCATGCTTTCTGTAGAGCTTAATCACTGCATCTCTTGCTGGCCACAAGGCAAAACCATCCAAGTTCTTGTCTCTTCTTCTACCAGAAGGATGACTTGGCAGGAAGACAATCTGATGTTCTGTCACAAACTGCATACATCAGTACCACTTATCTGCTCTTCCAGATCATTTATCACCCTTGGGAGGGCTTAACAGCACATATGTCATGCAGAGGATATTCCTGCTAAGAAGTTGGGTTTGTTGCCAGAAGTTTGGTGATTGCCTCTAAAACTTAGTTTCTGTGTTCACAACTACAGAGTGCTTGAAATCTCTTCACACAGGATGAAGGAATTCCCCAGGACAAGCTATCTCCATTTTATACTTAAAGAAAAAAATATTCCTTAACAATCTCATGCTTGCTGTGTTGCTAAGACTAAGAGCAAATAAGAAAGAGAAATCAGAAAATCCATCCCTTTTCAGCCTTCAAGCCTTCCATACATGTTTTGGGCTATGAACACGGAATCTAAAGTGTGTTTAAACTAATGAGTTTCTTATCCTTAAGAAATTTTCCCACTAAAATTGACTGAATTGTGATCAATTTGCATTCTGAATTTTTGTCTGCGGTTTCTAGGCTGCTCCGGTAGCAACTTGGAAAGGATAGCACTCTGGGAGAGCTAAAACAGAAACTAGAGGTTTGTCTCAAAGAAATAATGTGGGAAATGGATTTTGATTATTTTCAGAAATGTAAGGAAAAAGTAATCAGTGTAGGATCTTTCCTTTTCAGAACAGTTAATTGAAAGTGCCAGCCTTAAAGTCGTAATAAAACCTCAATACCCTTATGTTACTGTAGGGCAAGAACAAAGTGTGCCTGGGATGACATTGCCATGGAGATTCAAAACAGAGGCACTGAATTCAGGGAATGACCACTAACAAGGTAGAATAGAAGGAGAAATGTGGATAAGATACTGGAAAGGGACTATAGAAAGGGAGTAGATCCAGGTACTGTCCTTCTTAGAGTGTCCAAAAGTGTTTGATTAGCTGCCAGTTCCAGTGCTGGCCTTGAACCCTGGCAGTTTTCCAAGCAAATCCTTGTGCAGAGCTGAATACGTGACCAGAAGCCTGCGTTTTCCCAGCGTTACATTTCTGTCACTTACAACACACTCTCCTTTCCAAGGTTTTAATCAGACTTGAGAAACTGCAAAATTCTCCTTTACAGTTCAATACGATAGCCTGTTCAGAAAATTGAACTGTTGGTGGTTTCCGGGGTCACAGACAGCTGCAGCAACTGCAGAGGGCTAACAAACCATTTTCATTCATCTCTCTACAGAACCATGTCACAGAGAGAAGAGGTGGAAGAGGAGGGAAAGTAAGAGGGATGTTTGCACGCAGCAGCAGCAATCCCTGCTGTTGAGTGTGTCTGCATTTCATTTTATAAATTAACAATAGTTACATCTTGACTGATAATTAAAAACAAACTTAAAAAATTCTTTTCTTAGCAATGAGCAGGTCTGGCTGCAATGTTCACTACTGTTTAGCATGTATATGGAGTTTAGTGAAGTTGTTTGTTGGAATACTTATTGTCAAGTTATCTATGAGAAAACAGCTATGCCCCAAAGATTTTACTGAAGTATTTTAAAGCATCAGTCACTTAAATACAGATCGGAAGAATGGCACTTACACCCCCTGCAATCTCAGAGGAGCAGTAAGCACCTGGTTGTATTTAAATTAGTTTTCAACTTGTCAAATAAACCAACATTTACCACAACTGCAATATACAGAATTAACGAGGCACGAATACCCTGTGCAGATTAGCAATTTCCTTTTTTAAAAAAGAACAGGAATAGCATAAGCTCTTTTAAGTCTTCTAACTTGTCAGCACTGAAACACTGCATTGCATTTCTCTGTCCATCTACTTCACAAGAGAAAGCCACTAGCCTATCTTTTCCTAGATATTGTGCAGCTGACAGAAGGTAAATAGATTTGACTATCAGTAGCAACTGATTTTGAAGTCAGAACCACCTTCCCTTTAGCTTTTCCAGTATATGCAATACCATCATTTTGAAGCTGCTAAAATTCCAGCATGCTGTGTAGGCTCCATGTTGTCCTCACAGGGCATCATCGCTATGCTAGACAGCATGAACTGTGATAGAAAAGGACAGGCTGGCTCTTCCAAACTCACAGTGAGCATCTGCCCTCTAATGATTCTCTTCTTTTTGATAAGGATTAAGAAACTAAGTTCTCTGTGCATCTGAAAATCCCTTACTTACTCAGAACCCCAGCATTGTGCATCCCAAATGTTGTGTGCCGGAAGCTTTATCTGTGGCCCATTCAGCCCTGAAGGAGACTGGACTAGACTCCTTTGCAGTTAACAGGTTCTCTGCCCTCTTTGGGTGGGAGGGAGAAAGGAGGCAACATCACAGATGTGATGTCTGTGGCCCTAGCCATTTTAAAATGTCATTCTCTCATCACAGCTGATCTCAGGTGTATTCCTGATGCTCACAACTTCCAGGCAAACAACGCTCATCAGCCATCAGCAAGCAGTATTAATACCCACACGATAACCTGCTGGCTAACCATAGACATAACATTCTCATGAGCCAGTCTCCAGAGGGAGGCAATAGCCCACTTCTGCACCAGCATGAGCTCTTTCAGCCAGAGGCAAGGGGCAATGTCCTAGTCCAAGGAAGTCAGCTGTTTCATGCAGCAATTCAAGTCTGTTCTGGTCAACCCATGTCTGCACAAAGATGCCACCCTACCACAATCATCACAGCCAGCTGTTCATCCCAGAAACTCTGGCGTGTGCACAGAAGTAGAACATCAGTTACAGCATTCACCTTGTCTTCCAGATCAGTCCTGTATGTTCATCTTTGTGTCTTTTATGTCCAATATGCTCACATATTTTGGTAATTCCTGAGTTTCTCTGCATCTGTTTATGAGATGCAGCAGCTATGCAATCAGAAGAGAGTTCTCCAAAGGGACACAAAAATGACTGTAAACATTCAAAACCAGGACATATTTTGAACTGCCAAAGCTGCATGACATGGCAAACCAAAATAGTTTCTGGCTTGGGGGTTGCTAATGAGAAACAAACAGCGCCACAGAGATTAACTTCCAGCAGGAGTCCAGTCCGTACGGCGTACGGAACTCAAGTCAGTACCCGCAAATCCTGGCACCACACACAAACACCAGTGAGCACTGTGTGGGTGTAGATAGCATGGGCTTAGTACCATGTTAGACATGTAGGACAAAAGGGCATGCAATAGGCCAAGTGACAAAATGGTGTAGAAATAGATAAAATAATAGATAAAAACTTACGGTGTTGTTTTAGAGCTAGAAAGATTCATGGTAGTAGATGATCTCACTGCTGTTTTGGAACTTAGTGAATTCTCAGCTGAGGAATAAGAACTGTCTTCAGATAGCTAGGAATGATAAAACCAGATGAATTAATTAGGCCAAGCTTATTTTCTGCTATAAACAGATCTGCTAGAAGTCCAGAGTCACTGAGGTGTATATATATACATGCAGTAGTCAGCAGAGCTTCCTCCAGCTGTGTACTAAGCCAGTGCCCTTAATCAAAATGCTAAAATGTTACTTTCTAAATAAACAAAATCCAAAAAATCCCCAAAGCTGATTTGCCCACAGAACCCTGATATCTGAAAGTTCAGACAGCCTGTAGAGAAGAGATGTTTTTTGAAACACAGTCAGTATGTGTTTAACAGTTCACACCATGTCAGTGATCCATCGATTCCACGGGAACTTACTTGAAAATCAGGCAGTGGAATAATTAACTGCTTTAAGACAGCACTGGTTTTTTTAATTTGAGCTTCAAACATGCATTAGCCAGTAAAACTACTTTTCTTTTTACCTGAGCACATGCTTCTTTCTTAGTCACTAGAGATACTACAGGATTTTCAGGACAGGTCAGGGCTTGTGGGGGTTGTAAAATGGCAGGTCTAATGACATTCCGCAATTGACTTTGTGACAAGGATCCTTGCAAAATAAAAAGACAAAGTATTTAAACAGAGACTTTTTCTTCACATCTAATTCATACCTCTGTGTCTTGCTCTTTCAACTGAAAGCTTCAAAGCATATTTAAATAGCATTTATTGTTGTTTACTTGCTACATATTCTGAAAAATTGTTATCCATTCTAAAATGCACAACTCTGCAGTGACAGCAACCATCTTATCCTATCAGAATAAAAAGGTAATTGTGTTATATAAAAATATAGTTGTTTATACATATAAAATATATTTGTATTTATGTATTTAAATATGTATTTATATTTACACTTATATTTACTGCTTTGTGTTAGATCTGTCTTCTGGTATTTCAAAATTAATGCTGCATCTGCAGACACCAAGAGGGTTCTTCACTGCCTTGACCAGGAGCAGAGTTATTCAGTTAGGAATGTGGAATTTCAGTATTCAAGGTTATATTCAGTCCACTCAGGAATTGAGTAGTCAGAGCAGAGGGTCAGAACAGAGCTCACAGGATATTTACACTGTCAAACAAATAACTTAAGAATGACAGTTACCTTTTTTTGTACTTCTGATCAAGTCAGGGTTTCTTTGAAGAAGAGCTGAGGTCATGAATATGTTATTCTTCTTTACTACAGAACAAGGAATTTAAACTTTAATAGTGAGTAATAAAAAATTTTAATTATTAATTCATGTTTCTGTAACCCCTTCCTATTTTGGTAGTACCTGAGCAATATTCCAACCTATTAACCTAAATAAGATGTCTGAGATAAGCGTTACTGTCTCCATTTTACAGGTGGCTAGACTTAGCCACAGAAAGCACCATGGGTTTTCTGGCTATATCAAAGACGGAAATCTTTTGTATACTAACGGATGTTTTAAATTCATAAAATCCTTCTTCAGCTTTGAAAACCAGGTGCTGCTAGTTTGCAAAAGCTATTGAAATGGCAATGCTATCTGCTTCAGTCTTAGGCATTTTTAAGATAAGTAAATGACACCCAAGAACATGGGAATAAATACATGTGCCCTACCCTGCTCTGCTAAAAAGACTTTCGTAACTTACTATAATGATGGCAGTGCATTACTGATGCTTTCACCATTTTAATAAAGATAGCAAACACCAGCCAGAAAGGGATGGCAACCGTGTACCACATCCTGTAAAATGACACAAGATACTCTACACATAAATACTACTTTTTCATTGCAGAAAGAGCATGGTTTGCTGCTAAAACAATGTTTTGTCCTCTTAAGATTCTTTAGAAATCCTTTATGCCAATGTCTGCCAAGGACCTGTAAAACATTTTGCAAATGCAAAAAACATTTCTTCTATTGAACTGCCAGGCCTCCTGCTAAAACATTCCTTTCTCCTGTCCAAATACCAGACTAGTCCAATGCACTCCAGCTCTGTCCTGCAGAAAAAGCATTTGTGTACACTTTTTTATTTCAGCTAATACCTGCTTTTCTAAATAATATTTATGGTTTTGTCTGGGTTTTTTTCAGTCACCTGGCTGGGAGGGAGGGAAAGTTGGAAGGATGGTAAAGGAAGATGATCTCCCTCTTTTCTGGGTGACAGTTGTATCTGAAAGGATAAAAAACTGAAATTATCATTTGTTCGGAGAAAACAAATTAATTTTAAGGTTAGCCAGTTTGATGTCATGCCTTCACTAGCAGTGGAATAAATTATTATCTGCTAACTACCAGCTTTCTAAAGTACACTATTAGGTTATGCGTGTGCTGCTGAATCAAAGAGGTCTCTGAGGCCAAGTGGCACAGCCTGGCTCAGGCACGCTGCATACAGCTAGTCCACTCTGTAACAGTTCTGTCTTGGAGACTGCCAGTTCGGGAGGTTCAAAACAGAACCAGGGAGTTAGCTACCAGTTAAACAGTGTGGACAGTTAAGAGGTCCATCACTCAAGCTTCCTCCTACACCCTGCTTTATATTTTGGTATAAGGCATACCCTAACATTTCTACCATATCTGTGATTTTTTGTGTATGATCTCAGTATAATTTTCAGAGTAAAGCAAACTTAGGTTCCCTTAAATCCTCATAGCTACATTCAGGTGTGTCACAGGACTACATAAAACAAAATACAGTGTACACATATTAATGCCTGAATTCAGAAATAACTTTCTGGTCCCATCCGTATGTTAAATAAACACTGTAAAAACCAGATCAGCCCTTCTGCACAGTAGCCTCAGTGACTTGTGTGCATTTCCCATGGAAGCACTACACAGTCCTTAAAGGGTATTCCAGGCTGGATGAAAGGAGGGGCCCTTCTGGAAACTGTTTTACATTTTCAGGGATTGCCCAGGGAACACTGATCTCTTCCACAAAACAGGGAATCTCAATCCTTTCCAGCCCTCCTCCTCCCTTGACAGTATGAGCAATTCAAGGAAATGATATGAAATATACAGACTTTTCACTAATTTATGTAGTATTATGTTAGTATGGAAAATCAATATATTTTTACTTAAAAAGGGATTTATTGGAAATTACCAGCAAGTTTATATCAACATTTAAGTTTTCCTGACTTGCAGCATTTCTACAGTGCAGAAACGCTTCTTAGAGAGTGAAATTCTTTCTCTTCTTTACCAGATGAGAATACAGAACTATAGTAATTAAAACATGACTGGAGCTAAACGTCATACCTGTGTTAGGCTGAGAGTCAGACTTCTGGAAAGTAAAAGATGATGATCTTGCACGCTTTCTGGAACAACTAATGAAATCTAGAGAAAAGTACATATAATGTTCTGCAAGGACAGACTGGCAGGAGATTTCAGCACAATGCTACAATATGAAATTAAAACCTGAATGCAATAGATTCTAGGAATGACTTACAGAAACTGCTTTAAGGCAGTACCTAAGAGCACGAGGGCTTTGGAGTCTTGGTCAACACCTGGCACAAAGCCCTAGGGAGTCTTCTTTATTTCCACTAGGTTCAGGGAACTTAAATCAAGCACTTAGAATCAGTTCATAGCCCATAGGCTCAGAAGACATTAAGAATGTTAAGTTACATTATAATGTAGCCTAAACAAATAGAAAAGGGCAGATAGGAACCCATACAGCTGATGAATATACTTGGCTACTTTTCAGTGCTTCTGGATTTTGGCTTTCTGGTAAACTTGAGAGGTAAAATGGAAGAATTCTTAAGGTAAGACAGGGACATATATATTAGGACCTAGCAGATAACTCTACAACCCACATAGTCTTAGTCTACTAACCGTGATTTGTCCCTGCTCATACAAAGTAAGGGTCCGAACACTACAATCACAGGGAACAGTCAGTTCTATGAATAACCCAGTGCATTATTATACTGTTTCAACGAGGTGGTTATTACCATTTTCAGCTTTGCAAACTGGGTCTTCTGCAGGCCGCTGGAAAAAAAATACAAGCGTGGAAAGGTCAAGGAGAATAGCACAGCCATTTTCTAGATCAGGACACAAAGTATATCAATCCAGCACACATGCATAAAAAGCAGTCTTGTTTCTAGTTTCTGCTCTTCCTTGTTCTGTTCTGAGACCATGTATTACAAGTCTTAACCTGGGATAAAATCTTTTATTACTGCTAGGATTGTTGCCTATAGAATCCTCATTTCTCAGCATTTTTTCTCAATTATGAAAAAAAAAAGCTTTTTACCTTCAAAGGACAGTCCTTCTTTTCAAAAACAAATGTCGGCTGGGCAAGCACTGATCTCTCTGGAAAAGAGAAGACATAATTTTTAATAACAGTTCTGTAACAGTACTTCTCAACCACAGTTCTCAAAGTGCTGTGCAATAACAAACAGGACTTTATCCTTTCGTTACAAAGGAAGAAAATATAGAGCTGCAGTGATGTACAGCACAGTTCATAAATAAATAAAAAAAAAGGCCAGTCCTCAAATTCCAGTGTTAGTTTTGCCTCACTAGATGCCACAGGATTTGGCATCATACTATTTTGCACTTCTTTTAGTTGAAAAAGAACAAAAAAGTGCTTTTAGCCTTTACAAACAACATCATCTGCCATCCTTTAAGCACAAGGGTGAATTGCAGGTTTTGTTCTCAGAAAACTGCAAGGATGTGAAATGCAAAATGATCCCAAAAGGAAAGCAAGGAAAGGTGTTACATTTGGCCTCTCAGCTACATGCACACACTTGCCATTCTTTAGGCTTCATGTAAGTGAATGCCTAATGTCAGTTTTAATGTGTGAGTATGATATACGAACATGAAGTTCTACAGAGCAAATTCTGCTCTCAGGCATACCTCTGCATTTCTTAGGTATGACTGAAAACAATTTTGGATTAATGTTCTTTTTTTTTTTTTAATGAAACATATTTCAGCATACAGTTGCCTCACATCAAATTTTATGTTGATTTAGGGTTCACTACTTCTCAATCTTACATGACTTCTTTGGGCTACTTACTTTGCTAAGAATGAGACCTTCACAGCCTGTGCAACTCTAATGGACTCATTTCCGTTGTCAGTGTGAAAGCAGAATTTGTCTTCAGCAGTACCACCAATTAATGACACATTTATTATGCCAATCAGTGGCACAATTAATGAGCAAAGCAGCAGACACAAAAATTTTTTTAGACCAATACATACAGGATTCACCTCATGCTAGCTTGAGATGTCTGTAACATGCAGTCAACAGAAACAATCAGCTTCTGAGCATATTTTAGTTGTGTATGTTGAGAGATGAATGGAGAATGAAATGCATGTATTTCTCTCTATGGGTGATAAGGACAGACTAGGGTGACTACTAAGCTATATGACCGGCCTCTGGCCAGAGAAATCCCACACTTGAGATCTTGTTAACTGACATTTGACAGAATGTTCATCACGTGCACACCATCTTTTTCCTCTGTTTTATAGTAGAATATTTGCTCGTTCAACAAAAATGTCCATGGGAGAATACATGGATTGACATTTTTATCTTGACTTCCATACTCATCTGTCACCAAACCACTCCAGTATTGGTATCAACTCTTAAAGGTTTAATAAAGCAAGTATCAACCTGTCATAGAGGTTTTGAAATTACTATATAAATATATATTCAACAATCAAGAGAAAATGAAACATTATTAAAATAAATGCATGTATGTAAACTGGGGCAAGAAGCATGAAACTATTACTGAAATCCAGCGATATACAGACACAGCAGTAAAAACTAACATAGTTTTGTGGTTGCTAAGGTTCATTTTGTATTTATTGGGGCATTATGTGTGTGCAAATGACTGATTTGAGCAAACTTGGCATGCTTTGCAATGAAGATCTGGTTTGTCCTTAATAGAAAAAGCAGAAAAAAGCTCATCTTCTTCAACTCCAAAAAAGATAACCTCTGTGACTGGAAGTTGAAGAAAATTTCCATAATCTGGTTGCAGCTGGGGGACCACAGCATCTCATGAGATGGAGCAATTCCACTTTTATTCACTAGAGGGGAGTGGCACACATAAACAATAGTATTTCACTGAAATATG
The DNA here is from genome assembly GCA_026212715.1 of Elanus axillaris. Classification (NCBI taxonomy): domain Eukaryota; kingdom Metazoa; phylum Chordata; class Aves; order Accipitriformes; family Accipitridae; genus Elanus; species Elanus axillaris. The sequence continues at coordinate 8,484 of JANZLQ010000127.1, read as the reverse complement.
ATTTATTCAATATAATGGGCTTTTTTTTCCAGCCTCCTCTAAACAAAGTCTTGTATTCTATTGAATAAAGGAAAAATACAAAAATTAAAGCTTTATATTCTCCACAGTACCTCTCAAAGCTCAGAAGCTAGCAGTATTTTTGAAAGTACATTTACTACTTCAAAGCATGGAATTAGCAAAGAGTGAACTGCTGTGAAAAAGGAACTGCCTTTCTATGACAGAGTTAACTTTTGCTGGAGCTAAAAGGCTGTAGGGAGTTTGAAGGAATTAGGAAAGCTCACTACAATTTAAACAACAGAATTCCAGTAATAGTTTAAAACCCAGAAGCTCCTGAAGAAAAATTCGTAACTGGTTGATTACCAACAGAAACATTTGAAGCTAGGGTATAATGATACCTCTTAAAGACAAATATGTGCATTTTGATATTGCAATAAATATAAAAGATGTATCACACCAACTGCTTTTGAGCCAAAGGGAAAACTTTCTTACTGTCTGTAGATTTAGTCAGAGGCTGCTGATGCTGCCACAGTTATTTATGGTTTTTATGGTTCTGTATTGCTTCTACCCAAACCAAGAAAACCTTCTTGTAATTCCTGAGAAGTGGGCAAGAGGGGGACGGGGTGGGCTGGAGCCGCCGCTCCTCCTCCTCCTCCTCCTCCTCCTCCTCCTCCTCCTGACGGGTGGGACACGGGCAGGCACAGGCCAGCCAGTGCCCAGTTGAGACTGGGCCACTCCAGTCCCCAGCAGCTTGGTAGTTGTGGGTAAGAGGGGCTGTTGGAAAAGTGACCAGAAAACGCTGCCAAGTGGGCTGGGTGCCTCTGGCTGCAGAGGCTGGACTAACCCGCTAGCCTCAGCCAAGAGTCCGGGCACAGGAGCTGTCTGTCTGCCCATGAGTGACCACCACCGATGGGGCTCTCTGTTCCTCACTAGGGTTCCCCTGAAGCTGCGGAATTAGAAGGGTCTTGGCCTAACATTCGCTGCATTTAGAGACACATCAAGAATGTCCCGTTCCCTTGTCTGAGACCTCGCCTGCACGGCCTTCTGGCTCCAGCCTCCCGCCCTGGGCAGAAGCACTACCGGAAGTGCTCTGACCTCAGCTCTCTGACGCGAGGGCACCTGGTGCTCAGACCTGGTGCCAGCTGGGCTCAGCTCCGCTCAGCTCCGCTCGGCTCTGCTCACCCCATGTGGGCTCCATCACTCCGCTTGGTGCTCTGCTTCATGCTCTACGTGCAGGGACCTGGCAAACAATGGTCACCCGTATGCCCAGAACGGAGACTGCATTTACCGAGTTCCGTTTGAAAGAAAATACAGAGGTGCCTTTGGGAAAAAATAACTGCTGGCTGCCGCCCAAGCCTAGGAAGCACTAGTCAGAATGACATGCAAGAAATAAAGTAAAATTGCTTTCACCAACTTTGCTCGCATCCCAAAAGCCAGCACTGTCCATAAGGTGTGTGGGTCCTTCAGCCTTTGCTGTGACACAGTGCTCTTCACTTTTCTTGCTAATGCTTCTCCTAAAGCTGTAGAAACTTCACAAAATATATACGTTAAAAAATAAGCAGGACACTGATAGTTTTGAAAATTTTAGAGTTGTTGTTATTGCTCCATCTTGCCCAGAGAACAGATAAAGATCCCGTGAGGGCTAAGGACCCAGTGGTGAGAATATGAGCCCAAATCTCTCTCCAGTTTTCAGGCAGCCATATGCCTGAAGATACATGTCAAAAGCGGATGACAGTGCAAAACTCAAACCTTTAAGAGGATAAGACACGAATTTGTGACCTCAGTAGAAGTCTTTTACTTCTGACTTTTAAGCAGTTAATTTTTACTTTTTTCAGATTCAAAAGAAAATAAATTATGTTGCATCTTCATCATTACCAAACTTGCCAGAAGTCTGAAACATTTTAAATCATATTCATAGCAAATACTTTCACATTTTTTTATCTAAAGTTAGGAACCTACAACTATAAAAAATAACAGTAGAATGTTTCACATCACTCAGGATGGCTGACTCCAGTGAGAGCTGTAAGCGCCCATCAAATCTAAATATCAAACCAATCTTTATATGCATTGAAGTGCCAAAATGCAGGCATCAGTGTTTGACAGCAATTACAGTTCTTACACATCAATCATATTTTTCTCCTCCAGTCTTAGCAATGTATGCTATTACAGAAAGGAAGTATAGCAACTCATTTTCTCATTCAAAATTGTGTTCTGTTCAAATCTATTTCACTGATTTGTGATCCCTTTTAGCTAATTACAAAACTGAGTAACTATTTAAGGAACTGGGCTTTCTGTGGTGTCAGAGCTATGCAACATCACCCAGATTTTTTAATCTCTTGCTCAGTGAGTAGACAATACCTTCTTCAGGTCTAGCCAGTCAGTGTTGAAGCAAGCTGTAACTGTGTTTCCAGTAAATTAACCTAATAACTTACCAAATGTAAGGTTATACACTTTACATGGTGTTCTGCTTTTCTACTTTCTATTAAATTTTGAAACTAGGCTCAACTGAAAGTCATATGAAAAATTGTAATTTAAATATTTCACCACAGAGCTGGCAATAGGCATTTTTTATTCTATTTGTCAATAGAGTGCCATTGACAAGTTAGGTGGCTGGATTCTCGTGTCTTTGTTGTTTCTTTCAACAGTTTCATGCAGAGAATTTCCATAAAGGCCTAATGCCAATCCACTGGATTTTGCCTGAGCTTCTACTGTTCCCACAACTTTATATATTATTTGTATAGCTCTTTACAAGTAACTACCAATCCTGCAATCAGGTATTTCAGATTGGTTTGGTACAAAACTGAATCCTTCACACAAAACCTAACACACACACACCCCCGCCCAGTAGTTCATAACTGCCAACAAAGATCTAACACTGATAACAAAAGCTGACTTGTAAAAAATAACATTTTTCTCATAATTCCTTAAATGAAAGTAACAACTTGAACCTCTTTGTTTTTTGTAGCAATCCCATTTGTACCTCATAGGAAAACTTTTAATTCTGAAACAGAAACTACAATTTTTTACTTTTACACAGTAAAAAAAAAAAGAAAATACCTTCTTAATCAAAGATCATATTCTCAAATAGAATAAGATTCTGGAAAACTATATTATCTCCAAACAATTTCACTGACTTACAAAACCTTTAACTTCATCCAGCTTTCCCTCACAACACCCAAGTAAGCATTACACAACACACAAAACTACTACATGAAAATTTATAATCAGATTATAATTTTATCCTATCAAAAGATAAGGCTACAACATAGTATTACTAAGTTTCTGCACTCTGATATACTATAGCATGAATTTCACCAGCTTTGTATATTACTGCTATAATTTGCAAAAACAAAAGCAGAAATACTTCTGCATTTTTATGTTACTGCTTAGATTGCTGGTTCCCAAGTCACAGAACTCAGACCAAATAAAGTTAAGAAATAACAACAAATTCTTGCACATAACATTGCCATTTTGTTTGTTTCACATACAATTTGGCTCAATAGGAACAAGTAATTGGGAAGGATGTTAAGAAGAAAAGTAGATTTACTGTGACATTTAGTTTTAGATTTAGTTCTGACATCCCTGGAGGTAGTTTTATATTACTAAATTACTAAGAAAAAAAAAAAAACAACAAGGGAGAGCATTGCCTCTGCTATTTATGAATAATTTATGAATATATGCTGTTTACAGCTATTCCTTGAAAAAAAAACTGAGACAAAATATTGTGCCTGGTATTTTGTGGCCATATACATGAAGAAAAAGAAAGCAACAATGGACTAGCATGTAAGTGAAAGACATGGATCTAGAAATTTGTATTGTCACATTACAAAAAAAAGGAATTATTTTGACTATGCTAGCTGATGATCTGTCCCTTAACATGTTGCCTCAAGGAGCATCAGAGTTAAACTATGTACTAATACAAACAATTTTTGTTCAATATGCTGCAAAACCACAGAAAACTACTTAAGATAAACTGCAATAACAGTCAGAAAAGAAATACATATGGTGAAAATATGCAGTATGATAAATTAACAAAATACTTTGCTAGCCATGCTGAGGCTCACGTTTAAATATTGTTTCTGGTCTTTGATACGAAAAAGACATCTGTCAGTATTGCCAGTGATGCACCATTTTCATCTAAAAAGATGTGAAAAAATCGTAAAAACCTTTGGGCTAAGAACAGGATTTGCCAAACCTGCAGTAGAACCATGGTTTCTGTTTCCCAAATACTGAACTTTGCAACATAAAATAGAGTCAGTTCACAGCCAAGCGAGAGTGCAACAAGGCTGCCAGCCAACATCTCGGGTCCCTCAGTGACCTCACTACGTAAGCCAGGCTTTCCTCTGCCAAAACTTAAATAATGAAGGTGACATAATGCAAAATGGGGATGTCCTAGAACAGTACTTCAGGCACCCAACTTAATAAAATTGGCCAACTTTAAGAGATACAGAAAAAGCTTTTAAAAATTTTGAATTGCTAATCCTGAGTAACAGGTCTCTTTCTGGAAGTGGTGGGCAGTTGAGAATTCAGGTGGAATTCACACGCATGGCTGGCTGCTCAGCACCTTTGGAAAATCAGGTCACTTATTTAAGGCTCTAAATATGGACCTAGAAACCTACTTTCAGATTCTTGTTTATTACCCTTCATACTTTCGACTTCTGCTTATGAAGCATATTCAGTACTTTCTAGGACAACTCCATTAAAAATTAATATAAGTTTTAATGCCAAGGTGGCAGGATTTTCCAAGCAAATTTATGGTTTGGGGTGGGTTGGGGTTTTTTTGCGAAGACATTGTGAGACAAGATTGATTAATTAATTTGCATCTAAATCCAGTATACATACATGGTGTGTTTTTTAAATCAGTAATCACTAAGAACAAAATGGGACAATAAAACAGGGTCATAAATAAAATTAAATTCTAATCTGGTCAAATCTCCAATGCTAATCAGAAAAGTTCTTCATATGCAGAGGTACCAGAGACGCATGTTGCTATACAGGCAACAAATTTTTAAGTTCAGTATCTTAGTCATATTTCCAGACTTGTGAGCTAATTGAATTTTTTCTTTTAGAATACTCTTCTATTGAAAAGTGTCATTGAATCAATAAATTTGCAACAAGTTCTCATCAATCCTGATCTTCCAAAAATGTTCAATAGAAATTGTTCTAAACAATCGGTCCAAAACCACGCTGAAGTGTTTTATGAGAAGAAATAGTTTCAGCATTATTAAAATAAAGTACTTCAAACATATTGAGATGAAATGTTGGACAAAGCCTTTCACTTTTTGAAAAGCAACATTGTTGGGAATTTTATTTCTAGAAAACTTAAACATACACAACAGACATTTGGCCACCTGGCTGTGCTTGCTACTAAAGCACAAAGCAGTGGCCCATGAAGAGACTAATGAACACAGCATTTCTGTATTAAGTACAAAGTGTATGTTGCTTATCTTGGGTTCCGATGGCGTCTTGTAAATAGTGTTTGGGGAACAGATAAATAACTTCACACATCCGTGTTTGGATCAACAGAGGGTACATCATCAGAGAAGATTCATCGTACTCAGAAACAGGAAAGGAAAAGTTCACCCAACAGACTATTGCAAAATAAAACTCCCAGAAGAATTTCTCCTATGACAGCTTAACTGTACTGCTAAGGCTCCACGCTTGCACATTCTTTGTCATACAAATAGTTCATAACCCACATAAATAATTTCACTGTCCTCAGTGAGACCACTTATGAGAGCAAGGATTCTTCATCCAGGCACAACTGTGCAGAATCAGCCCTTAACTTTTAAAGGCATGTTCACCCTCTCTTCAGTCACTCTTCACAATGCTACCGACTCTAACTACAGTTTTCTTATCAGTGTGCAAAGAGTTCTTTTATGCCAAAATTCCATTTACAACTCCTAGCTTCCACGGTGGTTTTATAGGATGCCATATGAGATTTAAAAATGAACATACTTCTCTTTAGCCATGGAAACTCAGCTGACAGCCTGTAAAAGTGTTTATAAATACAGCATATAGCACACCCATTCATCTCTGTAGAGCACAGTCCTCATCTTTATATGGGCAAGACATAAATAGGCATTACAACAATGAATAAAACCCTACCCCAGCAACACTTCAACACAATTTCTGAGAGAAATGAAACCCAGTTGGCTTTAATTCAAACATTAGAGTGAAGAAAATATTTTTGGGAGTCTCATCACTACAATGTAATTCTAGCAGTGATGCAATGACAGAAGTAACTGTGTCACTAGATCAGCAGGACTGTGCTAAAGTATGTAACCAAAAACTGTTTTATAAACACTGAAACTTCCAGCAACCCAGCACTCTGCATTTTTAATATATCATAAAAGCCTGTAAAATACTCAATGGAACGGCAATAAAATTCATAGGCATATGAAGCTTTACCATTTTCAGGGCATTGTACCAATATTAAATTTCATAAATCCCTACAAAGTAGCATGGAAGTAACACTCGGGGGTTTTGTGCAGAGATTGAACTATACAGGTAATCAGGCTGTGATCCAACAATAGTCATACACCCTTAAATTTTAGGTATGGAAGTAAGTTGGACTATGTGTGCTCAACACTAAGCACAAACTGAAAGGCTGGTTGACTCATGAATTACCTCAAGCGCTCTAAACTGTATCAGTCACAGCATCAGGTTTACAATGTTTTGGGTTCATTCATCAACCTGTGCAGTAAAAAATGGTTGGTGGCATCACCTGCAAAGTATCCTTAATATTCACACTTGTTTCTGTATGCATCCTATTACAAAATGTTACTATTACAACCTCACATAAATCATTCTCGATTCTTGGCCCTCCTCACTGCCGAGATGATAAAGGATTTTGCTGTCTGCCTCTGCAGTCAGGCACCTCGCTGGGGAGCCAGACTGGTCCCGTTTCGCTCTGGGTGCCCATGTGCGCCTGGCAGGGAGGAATGGCTGGGGAAGCGAGCACTGTTCCCACCCGCGGACAGGGCCAGCATTTTGGAAAGCTGCAGAAAACCTAAACAACAGGGGGGTCAAAGACGGAGAGACCGCTCTCGGGTGCTCTACAAGTAAAACCCCAAACGCACACTGTCTGGCAGTGTCTTTTCTTCTACTAAAATACAAATTGTAGATCCCTGACAGATGACCACTAAAAACCTGCAGTAAAGAACCTGCAGCCAGCCGAGCTCTTGTTTTGCATCACCCACAACGCTGTCACCAAACAGGCACATTTTTGTGCTTATCCCATTCCCCAGAAACCTCCTTGCAGGGTCAACGGAGGAGACACCCCAAAAACGTTACCCAGCAAAACCTACCTGTACAGCATTCCTCCTTGGGATTTAACCCGCCACTGCGGGAGCTGGGCCTGCGGGACGTCTGTCCTTGCGGGCGAGCGCCTTGGTGCAGAGCCCAGTGGTCACTGGGCCACCCTCGCCTCTCGGGGAGCCCAGGCTGAGCTTTCGCATCGTGCCGGGATCTGACGGAAGCGTCGTAGCCTGCACAGGAGCGCCGTGCACCTGTATGTGGAACATTCCCTTTGCAAGCAGGAATTGGCCGGTTTCTCATTATGATGTTCTCAGAAGTACCTTTATATATATATATATACACGTATATAAACGGTCATATAGGTATATATTATATGTATTTAAGCCGCAGCTGAGTCTGGAACTTTGGATCTAGTCTTATTAGCTGTTCCCTAGGCCACCCCCCCTCACAACTCGTCAAGCGAGGCCCCGCGACGCGCAGCCCTGGCAGCCGCCACCGGAGGGAATCGGCCGGCGGCGCCGGGGCCGAAGCCGAGGCCGAGGCCGGCGCCGGGGGAGCCACCAGCGCCGGAGCCGGAGCCGGAGCCGGTGGGGGAGTGAGGGCTCGCCGCGGCTACCCTGACAGCTCGGGACAAGCTCTCGGCGGGGGCCGGGCGTTGGGAGGGGATATGTAGAGCCCGGCAGATTAACATAAGAGGGCGGGGGGGAAGCGGCCGCAGGGGCTGTGCGCGGTGTTGATCGGCGGCGGCTGAGAGAACGCGTGGGGGCGGGCAGGAGTTCAATTGCGGGCGCCCCCCCCCACCCCCCGGGGAGAGGGCCGTGTGAGGAGGCTCCCGCCGAGCGGAGGCCGCGGCTGGTGGGCCGGTTTGTGGGTGCCCGCTGGCGACGGCGGCAGCGGGTAGGGCTGGGCTGGGCTACCCGCGGGCGCAGCCGTGGCGGCGGAGGGGAAGCGCTGCCGGGGCTGACTCGGTTCTCTTCGCGGTGAAGGACCCCCCCACACACCCCGCCCCGAGGGTTGCTGCCGCCGCTGTCCCGCGGCTCCGCAGGCCGCCCGGCGGCAGCGAGAGGAGGGACGCTATAGGGCTTTCACCAGGTTCCGAAGGCTGGACGAAGCCGCCCGCCACCGCCTCCAGCCCGGGGAAGAGCGGCGGAAGGCCGGCAGCTGCCTCCCGTGGCCTGTGGCGGCGTGGGCCGCAGAAGCCGGGGCCGGCAGCCCGCGGGCTCGGCC
>JANZLQ010000126.1:0-25773 GCA_026212715.1 Elanus axillaris | reverse complement strand
TCCTCACAAACTCCCCTGGCGCGGGTCCTTCCCGCGGGCCGATCCTCAGTCACACGCTGCTCCAGCGCGGGCTTTCCCGCGGGGTCGCCGCCATCTTGGGGGGCCTCCGCTCCCCTCCATGGGCTGGGGCGGGGGGGCATCCCCTCCTTCCTCACTGACCTCCCTGTCCGCAGAGGGGTTCCTCTCACATCCCAGTCCCCTCGCTCACTGCAGGTTTCCCCTCTTAACTCTGCTCTCCCAGATGCGCTACTGCCGATGAGCCGGGGAAGCTTCTAGCAGTTTCTCACACGAGCCACCCCTGCAGTCCCTCCCCTGCTGCCAAAACCCCGCCACACAAACCCAAACCAGGACTTTATCTGTTTAATTGCACTACACAAGCAAGTAATCTATAACATGTCAGGGAAGGTGGTCACACACTATAGTGTTAGAGCAGCTTGATAGCTTCCAGTGGTCAACTGAAGAGGGCCACTGAAGGCAAATGTAGGTTTCATTTGCAGGCTACATGGACTAAACTTCAGGTTCTAACACTTGAACAGTTATAGTTTATTAGTATCAAAAGTGAGAAGAAAATGATGGTTAATTTCTAGAAAAGCTTTATTATAGAGGTAAGATGAAGCTCTGAGGTATTAATAGTTTGTGACATATTCAAGTTATTGAGGCAAGAAGATGAAGTAAATCAACAGCACTCTGTTTTGATAAGCTCGAACTGAATTGCTTGAATGTGCTTAACAGTGGACCTATCTCATACTCCTCTTGTTTGTTAAATCTTTTACTATGGGATAATGCCAGCATTAACCAGTTCCCATTTGTTGTCGTTTGCTGTCAGAAAGGACCTGGGGATCCTCACGGACAATGCGTTGAGTCCGCAGTGCACCCCTGTGGTGAAGAAGGCCAAAGAATATTGAAACTGCATAACCAAGAGCGAAGCCAGCAGGTAGAGAGAAATGTCCCCCCCCCCCCCTATTCAGCAGTGATGTAATTGCATCAGGAGTACTGTGTCCAGTTTTGTGACTCCACTATGAGAAAGACATCGGTATACTGGAGCAATTCCAGCAGAGGGTCACCAAGACGGTTAGGGAGCTGGGCGCTTCACATACAAGGAACAGCTGAGCAAACTATTTGTGCTGTCTTTAGAAGGGAAGGCTTAGAGAAGGATCTTGTTGCTTTCTTCAACTACTTAAAGGGAAGGTTTAGAAAAAATGGAGAGAGATGCTTTTTAGGGGTAAAATGATAGGATGAGAGGCAATGGACAGAAATTGCAATGTGTGAAATTCTAATTGACTGTTAGGGAAAAAAATTGCTGTTAATGAGACTGCTGAGAGACTTCATTGAATTGCAAGCTTCAGAAGTATTTAAAACTTAACTGGGCAAGGCCCTGAATAACATGATCTAAGTTGGCTCTGCTTTGAGGTGGAGTTTGGACCAGATGATCTTCATAGGTCCCTTCCACCCTATAAAATTCTATAATTCTATGATCCTGCTAACTGATGCCTGCAGAAAAAATAAAATCCTTCCTCACCCCAATGAGGACAGACTATTTAGAGATCAATTTTTTTAAAGCAGTAGGTTAAATTCTCCAGTGATACAGCTGCATGAAAGAATGGAATTGCACTGAATGTTCCTGAATTCTATGTAGATCAGGTACCAATTTTATAAAGTGGATAAATATTATGCTGGAAAAATATCTGTCTAGAACAGTGTGATGTGGCACAGTTCCTGGTTTAAAGATAGTGTTTAAACCCTAGTTATATTTACTGGGCAGTTTGGCCAACCAAGGTTTAACTATATTGGCAAAGTTGTGGTTTTGAATATAACTTTTTATGTATGTTATTGCGGTAAGTCTGGATTGTGATATCTCAGAAAATTCTTTTGCAATTCAGAATGCATAAAACCCTAATCTTCAATTTAACCTCAAGCTCAGAAACAATAATGTGCACGTTTTTATTACAATTGTTCTTCCATAATTTATAGTGCATGTAATTGGACTGAGACTCTCATAATAAGGTGAACAGATGTCTTGACTTGTAGTGTGTTGTTCCATATTAGATGCTATTTTTATTACCATTGAAATGGGCCTTTATTGCATATCTCCTTCCTTTGAACTATGAAACAATTTAGAATTCCAGGAGCATTATCCAACAGATAAAACATATACAGATGAGAAGCAGAAAAATTTTGTATCTCCCATGAGAGGGAAAAGCCCTAACTTTATGAATGAAGTGTTTTACGTTGGAGAATGAAGCTATCTCCTCCACATTTCTTGGACTTCCCTATTACAAAATCAACAGCACATTACAAGATAAACCAACCAAAACAACAAGGGTTATCATTGTCCACTGGGTATTTTCCATAAATTATTTTTGTCTTGACAAAAAATTTGTTGCCTGTTATAGAAGAAAAGGACCAGACAAGGAGTCATTTAAAAATTTTAATAAGACTTGAACACATACCTAAATGAATTCCATATTGCTAGTACCAAGGAGAATGCCTTAGTCTATTTTAGAAGGTGTTGGCAGAAGTGAAGGGGCAACACATAACTTCAGATTCTGCCTTCTACAGTGATGCATAGATTTACCTAAATCAGACAGGATTTGGTACCTGCTCCCCACTAAAGACCTTTATCATTGCCGTTCATCTCAGCATAATTAAATTCTTCCACTTGACAGGTCCACAGAGGTATTCTATATTAGGTAAAATGAGATCTCTGGATGCAGACATAGATTCTCCCAAAAGTAACACTGTGTCAGTGCTCAGCTGTACACACTCCTTAGTTGTCCATAGCACTGCCAAGAACCAATACACTCTTCATGGCTATGGGACACCACTGCGCATTGTCCTGGTGCATTTTGTGAATTCTTCCATCCTGCAGTACATTGCAAGAGAAGGGAATCACTGACAACAGTGAGCTGTTGCCAGAAAGAAAGTGGTAAAATCAGTATTAGGTTTTTCATAGGGAAACCCTTTGGGTATTGTTTTCAGAGACATAAGAAGTTCAATTTAATTACTGAAATCACTTGTCCAAAACATGTTCCTATCTGTAGCACAGCAGAACTAGGTAAATGCTTATCTCCTGCTGTGGCAGCTCAGTGAATGAGAACAGTCATTCTCCTTACTCTCCATTGCTGTACCTACTATCCATCCCCAAAGCTGTCACAACAAATGGACATTAAAGAGAACAGGGCAATTTGAAAGAGATTGAGAGGGCTGGAAGAATGGCTGTGTGGTCAAGACACCAGAACTACTGAAAGCAAGGTAATGAATGGGTGGTGATCCTGAGAAAGCCCAATGAGTGTGCATGCAAAGTGCCACCAGTAGAGCTCTGGAGAGAGAAAACACCTACCAAGAACGATGGATTCTCTGCCTCTTCTTGCTTTACCTGTAACCTAGAAAAATATTAGCACTGCTCATTTCAGAAGCAGGTACAGTTAACAAATAGGTGATTCATACAGATGTTTTGAAAATGTATTAACTAGAGTTTGTTCAGTCCTTTGAATCTGTGGAGTCAACAGTTTCTCTTTGATCCATTAATACTACAATTTAGTGGGAACAAGGAAGAAGCATCTTTAGTAGTGTTGCCCTAGAGCTGGCAGAAGCCCTTGTTGGTATATATGAACAGATGGCAAGCTCAATAAATAATATTAAAGCCAACTCAAGGTAGTGCAAGTTTTTTAGGACACCCTTGTTCTGCTCCCCTGCCCTTTCTCCAGCTTTACTTTTTTCACTCTCTCTTCCTTTGCTTTCATTTCATATCCATCATGCTAGTTTTATTTGTTGTTTTTTTTTCCTCCTCGGGCTTTTTCCTTTGCATATTTTCCTTTTCTGGAGACTGAGGGAGTATGGTAGTTGGTTTTATAAACAAGGGGAAGAGCCAATAAGGACAGTGGCAGGTAGCAGATGCTTAGAGAATACTCTTATAATCTGTCCCCAAATGAAAGTTGCCTATTTAAAAAAAAACTTTTAAAGAACGCTACCCGAGTGATGAATAAAAATTATAATGAGACACTGTGGCTATTCACAAACAACTGCTATTCACATTTTGGCACCCTGGGAGTCCTTTCCAAGTTGCCCCTGCAGATGGTGATTTTTCCCTGAGCTCTGCCAGAAGTGGTGTTAAGGGGGTAAGCACCTGTCTGATGAAATACACAGAAGAGTGAAGCATGTTAAAGAAATCTAAATCTGTTTAGGTATTCTGCCTCTCCTCCACCACGGTGTCAGTTGCCATACACCCTCATGAACCCATAAATTGCTCTTACCAATATTGTCACTACATGCAATTTTTGGTCTGATATGCTATGTATACTTAAGGATGCAGTTTTATCGGCACAAAATGCTCAGAGCAATAGAGTCGGGTCACCTAAGCTTTCATTTCTAAACTGGTGTATAGCAATATAAATATTTGGTATAGACTGTCAAGACTGCAACCAATATCCTGTAGTGTGTAAGATCTTTAGTAGGATCTTTGCTCCTTCATACTGGCAAGCTATAAACAAAGTCTGTTTATAGGGGCTTAGTAAACAGTGATGCAAAGGACAAAATAAAAAGCAGAAATACTGCCAACTCCTGTAGTCATCTTGGGGTCATGTGATTTTTGGCTGAAGCTGATACCAGTTTTCAGTCTTTCACAAAGGTCAGCCCTGATTTGCAGTTTCGTCTTAGCAGAGCTTTCCTGCTCCCATAAGTGGAGAACACTGACACTTTCTCTCATGGAAAGGAAGGTAATCAATCTGAGCTATTACAGTCTGATCTCAGGATAGCACTGGGCTTTAGAACAATTTCTTTCTAGAAAAAGTTTTTTCTAAAAAAGCATTTCACTGGCCATTACTTTGTTCATGGGATAAAGACTAACCCACGTATCTTATTTTAAGGCATATATCCAAATATTCGTGAGACAGAGGAGGACTTGGGAGAGTGGAAACATGGTGAGAACTAAAGAAAAGGCATAGGAAGCTCTGAGAGCTGTGCAACAACGGTGGTTTGCAATATGTAGTAATACTACAACAAGTAAAGCTGCTAAAATGGTAGTATACATGCTGATTCTAATGGTGAAAGAAATACAAATGACAACAATTTATATACTTTCCCCCTCCCCCAAATAATTGAAAAATACATTTGAATTACAACTTACACTCTTACATTTTGTTTCTTAGCACATGTCTCTGTGTTGTCAGTTACCAGAGTGCTCTTCTGACAGTCTAAAAAGTAAAAACTGTTTTATTATTTACATGATTGCAAAGTTATTCTAAACTGAAGACCTGAAGGAGGGAGCCTTTGTGCAGTCTTCCCCTAGCTACAGGGCTGGAATGGACTTAGGAGCTAGGCTCTTCTCAGAGTGCCCACAGAAAGGCCATCAATCACAAATTGCAACAGGGAGCATTTTGGTTTGACATAAGGAAGAAAATCTTCTGAGGGAGTCCAGCTTAGCCTGGGATGAGATTGTCCAGAGAGGTAATACTATCTTCATCCTTGGATATATTCCAAACTCACCTGCGCAAGCTGAACAACCCAGTTAACTTTCAAGTTAACCCTGCTTGGAGGTTCCTTCCCATCCCAACTTTTGTGCAATCCTATGTAACACTATTTAATACAAGAAGAGAGGGTTAAATTGACTTTGCAGAGGTATCCTCTCCTTTCAGCAATACAAAGTCTGGAAGAGACTAGGGAATGGTAATAAATTGGAAAGCATGCAGCCAGCATGATGTGCCAAGTTTTGTTTGGCACATGAAGAGGAACTACATCACATGCCAGGAAAAGAATAGGCACTCTTTAAGTGATTCTTAAGCAACACAATAGTCTATGTGCTATTTTGTTTGACGGTTCTCCTTACCAAGTATTGACATCCTGGAGAGATTTGAAAGTGGAGAAGTTCAAATGATCTCACTTCTGAAAAGATACATGACAAAATAAAGCAATAGCAGCTCATGCATCTTATTTAAAAGCAATGACATTATTCTGCAGGTAGTTGAAACACATTAACACACAAAAAAAAGAGAAGCTTTAATAAGGATAATGAACATGTAATTAAGACAAAAGAAGATAAATTTATATTGCAGTGCAGAAAACCTGTCTAGCAATGAGACATAGTATTGGCTGACATATTTTGTTTTAACTCTGACAGAATTTGAGTAAGTACATAACTAGAGTTGCTTTTTTTTTGTTGGAAGGGGCCTAGAGTAATTTAACTACTTTCTAGCACTAGATTCAGTTAGCCAAATTAATTTTTAGTGCACTCCATTCAAACAATGAACTGCATAATATTCACTGTCCCATCTCTTTATATAGGGGGTCTCTGTGCGCTCTCTGCTTCTTCAAAAATAACAGAATTACTTTTTAGGAAGAAAAAATGCCTGAGCTTAGTAACAATAATAATTTTTTTTCAAAAGGCAAAATAAAGACACTTTACAATATAATGATGAATAATGAAAAGGGAAATATATTCTGGGATTTCTGTGTTCATCTTTGAATGCTGAAAACTCTAAATAGAGGATGGGTAACCGATGATAGAATCATGTATCATATTCAGGGAAGTTACTGTATACTATTTAAAGCTGAACAGCTGTAAGCTTCTGTCAGAAATATTTAGACATATCAAAGTTTTTAAAAAAAAAACTGATTTTTTTTTATTTGGCAATGATATTATCTGGTTTATCCATTCCCAATAATTTTGAACAAATAGGTAACAGTTCATTTATTTTTAACAGTTGGGGTGGTGTATTAGATGAAGCTACACTTTTTTTTCCTTGCACAACTTGACCATTGTTGTCTCCTTGTCCATGGTGCAAAGTTTTTAAACTCTCTCCAACCATCCTAAACTTAAATGGGAGCTAGATGTGTTCAGCACTTCCCAGCATCAAAGCATGTGGTCAAGTTCTTATGCTTTTCTGATTGCCTCATTACATGAGCAGATGGAAAATCCTGCATGCTCTTAAGAATGATCAGTAAATCTAATCTATGCTATATACTACCAAAGTTTGAATGCACATTATCTTGACTACCTGTTATCCCACTAGAATGAAAAAAATGTGCTTTTATCATGCATGCAGAATTTACTACTTATTTGTTTCAAATGTTTTCGTCTTCCTGAGTCCCCAAGAGTCTTTGTTACCTTAACAGGGTGATTGCATTCTTCTGTCGTTCTTTTAATCTTTGAAAATGTGAAGTAAATGCTCTATTAACAAGCTTACAAGAAAAAAAATGTTGAGTAATTCCCTTTTTAACATACAGACTACAATATAAACAAGCAAGGACACAATTACTATAGAAATATTTCCTGACAAGAATGTTAAGTAATGCAGTCTTGGAGTATTAATGGTGTTGGGTGTGCATGTGCACATATTCATGTGTGATATGAAAAGTCACAGGAATATTTTTGAAATCTGCTTTTGAGAGTTTCACAGAATGGAAATTCAAATGCTCACACAGGTGGAAATTCATTTTGTGGCCATAATCTAATTCAGCTGATTAGGAAACTGCTTTAGCTCTAGTAGCATTAATATCTTGTGCCACTGTTAAATTAACATAAAAAGCAAGCTAAATGAAAATAGGATGTAATTAACATCAACACAGTTGAGACCCAACCCCCATTGCTGAATTATCCAGATCAGCTGTACTCCATTGATTATAACCATTAATCACAGTCTGGCACTTTTTTATTTTGTCGTCTTAGGACTACATCCTTCTTTTAATCTCATGAATTTTTATTCTGGGAATGTTTCTGCTGGTTCAGTTGCAGCAGCATTCCTATCTTAAATTTTAGAACAATTTCATATCCCTGAATTGGATTCATGGTACAATTTCTTCATACTCCCTGTGCTAAGCTGGAAATGGTACAGAAATAATAAATTGGTGATATGTAGTTTTTCTACAGCTATTTTTTCTCTGTCTCTTCTGTATCCTCATCACTTATTGTTTCTGCTGATACTCCCTTTGCCTTCCATCTCCTGAAGCATTCAAAAAGGACTTACTGTTAGTTTTGGTGCCTTTTAAAAATTAAAACTCATCCACCATGTGGACAGTCTTAGGATGCTTTTACATTTAAACTAGGAGTATTGATCATCCTTCCTATTTTCCTTATTTCTGAAGGATCACAGCGGTCCTTGCTTTTATTTGCCTCTTTTACACCACTGTTCAGCCATGCTAGCTTCTTTCTGGCCTTTCTGAAGTTCTTTCCTGTAAGTGGCATGCATCCTGGATTTCCAATGTGATGTTCAGAATGCTCTCCGTAGGGTCTGTGAGGGTGGTTTATTTAATTCATTGCCTCTTTTTAAAAAATCATAGACTCAGAGAAGGATTTAGGCTGGAATCTCATTTTGTAGATTCACCTGTTCCTGACAGAGCTAGCTACAAAGCTATGTCGGGTTGGCCAAGGCCTTGTCCTGGGCAGTTTTAAAATCTTCCAAGGGTGGTGATTCTATCACTTCTCTGGGCAGTGCCTAAACTTGCTTTTAGTAAAGATTCCTTTCCCCCAGTCAAAATTTCCCCTGCTACTACTTGTGGCTGTTGTCTCCCATCCTTTTGCTGCACTCTGAGAAGTTCTCTTCTGTTGATGGCATCGCTCTTGAAACTGAATGGATGCAGTAGATATCTTTGTTGCTTGACACCCTGCATATGTTATGATCACTGTCATAGGATGACTCTTCAACAGTAGTATTCTGAATCAGGTCCTCGTGCACTGCTCAGAACCAGGCCAACAGATATTGGTGGTATCTAAATACTGGTCATAATCCATGACATTTAAGTAGGCTATAGGATCTATTGAGTTTCCTGAGGGTGTGATGACCCTTAGTGTGCCTAGGTAAAGTGTCCAGTCAATACATATTTGAAGACAATAATCCTCCCTCTAACTAAAATGAGGCCATAGCTCTTTTTTAAAAGAGTTTCCTTTCACAGAAAAAAACCAATAATTCCTTAAAAGTCACCTTTCCCCCTCTGTTTTTGCAAATGCAAGTATATTTATTGCTGTATTGCAGGTGGTAAAAGTATCTGAAGAGAAAGACAACAGACTGTATTTTAAATATCCAGAAATAAATAAGCTGGATCAATATACTGTAACAGATTGTTTTGCTCATTAGAAGGTAAAAATAAAAAGGAAACTTGTCAATCTACCAAAAATCTAGCCTTTCAATAAGGATATAATTGGAACATGCTGTCAAAAACAACTTCGAAATTAAATTCACAGCAGCTGGTATTCAATACATTTCATGACAGGTCATCAAAGATGAAAATTTACCTCTACATGTTACTTCTTTCGTCTCTGTCAGATATTTCAAATTGTCCAGGATTTTTAAACCAATATTAACTATTTCAGGTTAGAATAACACACCAATTGTGCCTTTATCTTAATTGGAGTCTTTTTCCTTTGCAGGAAAACCAGAAGAAGCATTAAGAGGACTACTTCACTCTAACATTTGCTACTGTGAGTCACAATCCTTCCCTAACCCACCTGTTACAACCTTGACTAGTCCTTAGCTTTGTTGTAGCTTTTTAGTAGCAAATTATTGCTTTAGTAATAGATGATTTTCTTCCTTCACTATCAATAATATGCAATATTTAGCAATATTTTCTATCAGTCAACAGACTGTGGATACCATCTTACGTGTGAATGTTTCTTAAGCACCCAAACATACAAATCCAGAGGTATTTACAAAGACAGAGGATAGTATTAACAATTAGATCTGATAAAGATCACTGCAATTCTGCTCTGCAACTCACTGTTAAAAAAATTATCTTCTTTTTCATAATACTCTCATTTTAAAGGAACAAGAAATGATTGTTTCTTTTCCATCTGGAAAAGTCTCTTTTGCTATTTCCTACCCCCCACCCAAAATCTAGAATAGTATAAAATGCCTCAGGTGATTAGTTTCCTCATTTGAGATAATCTACAATTTCATACACAATCACAGAAGGCTGGAACTAGAGAGGAAAGAAGTACTGCTCTCCATGTGTAGCTGTCATGGACCTGTTAGAAGAGTTCTAAAAAGGCAACTGATTTGAAGGTTTTCATATGCTCCACTCTTCTATCATTAAGTTTGTTGAAGGATTAAAACTTGCCTGCTACCTATTTTCTTATTCACTCTTGTGTTTTGTACCCATCTCCACTTTGTGCCACATCAACTTTGTCATTTGCAAAAAAACATAGCGGTAGGGAGGATAGGTTACAAAAGTGGTTAAGAGTGAGAGCTAGCAACTGAGGTCTGCTTGGATCAGGAGATTGTACAAGACCTCCAGATGTCCCTTCTAGCATAACTCTTCTTACAATTTTATGAAGATCTAGAAAACTATTTCAAAAAATAATCTTTGGCTGGGACTCCAGACTGAACTTGCTGCAATTTGTTACTCATAATTGGATGGGTGATGTTATCATTAGGGCTGTCATGGTGCTGCTTTTTTTGGTTTTTTTTATTCTTGAAAAATTCAAGTGGTTGCTCCTGTCATTGCTGCCCTGTTGTGTGAAAGAGTGAGAAGTAACGGGTATGGTTAGAAAAAAGTCATTGCAAATGCACCCCTCTTCTGTAGTCATGCCAGAGCATCAAGGTTCATACGGGAAGGTCTAATCTCAGAATTACTGTAGACCTGTAAGCCTTCAGAAAAACTGAAGTCCTTACTAGTGAACTGGGGTCTCACCATTCAGGCTCTTTTTATGAGTAAATTAGCAAAACCACAGTGCTTTGGGAAATTTGAGGTCAATACAGCAAATGTCATGTTGTAAAGTCACCACTCAAGCTGTCTTGGCAATCAATACTAGTTTCACTAATAAAAGATCCTAAATTAATTTTATTAGCATTTTAATTATAATTTGTTTTTCAAAATACAGAATACTCAAAAGCTAAGCAAGCCTCTTGCCTTTATCTTCTTATGCTTTAAGAATAAGAGTGTACACAATTCATCTAGGAGCTGGATAACATTTTATGGGAAGATCCGTTTCATCAGTATTGAAAATAAAATACATTTTCAGTGAACAAGTACAATATTTAATTTTTGTCAGTTTCAGTTTGTTAAATATGTATGCCACAGAATAAGATTGCCTCTTCATTTTTCCCGTAAGTCCCTTTGCAGCTTTTTGTGGACTGACTTAGAATTATAAAATTAAATACAGAGCTGTGTTCTTTTGACCTAAAATGTCTGACCTGTGAGATAAAGTGATATTGTTTCTGCTTGAGGGCCAGCTAATTGTTGAATGACAGCTGTGACACAGCTGGTACATGATTTTGTTCCCAAGGTAGCTCTCCCATATGAAGGGACTCAGAATCAATCAATTGCTTTATAGGGATACAGCAGATGTTATGTGCTGCACATGGTGAAATTAGACATTTTTACTGAGAGGGTCATCCTTTTATCAAAATATCTTTTCATCTCCCTTTGTGATGTAGAAAGAACATTTTCAGTATTATAGCTGAAAGGAACGTAATGGTTTCAACAGGAAGAATAGTCAGGAATTTCTCCTTGGCTTAACACGAGTTCCCTGGGACTAACATGAACTTCAAAAGCTGTAATAAAACTGCAAAGAAATACCTTTTGTTTTCTCTTACCTTCAACAAAATCATACAGCCTTTCCCTGCACCCCCACACCCAGGAACATTGATTCACAATAATAGCCAATAAGCTGCTTTATATTTACAACACACAGCAGAGACCATTTTATTAAATATGAATGTTAGGCAGTTAGGACAAAGTTCATCTTCCAGCAAAGCCTACTGGATTTCTAAGCTTCTAGTCAGGGGAGCTGGGCTGCATTTATAGCCCTGGAATTACTGCCAGAGAAAGCAAAAACTTCTACACAATTATATATGCCTTCTTGTTCTTGAGACAAGATCAGAAAAAAAACAGGTAGAATTTGTTCCTCTTACATGGGTGAAGAAAGCCTAATTTCTCACATGTTTGAACAAGAAACACTTCTACACACAGACCCAGGACATGGTCTTTGAATTGTTGCTTACCTTGTGGCTGTGCAAAACTTTCTTTTATTTCCATGAGGTTTTACATGCAGTCAAACCATCCAGAATTTGGCTTACTATTTCTAAAGAAAAATATACATTTTTGGAGATGGCACAGAAGAAGTAAGTACTTCTAAGTTTGGACTTTGGTGAAAAATAAATTATTAAGAGCTGCATGAAGAGTTACTCTTTCAGTTATTTGTGGTAGGTTTTTTTGTTTTGTTTGTTTTTGGTTTTTTTTTTTTAAGAATAACATAAAAGGTTTCTTCATTTATATTAAATCAGGGGTTTTTAGCTCAGAGCTGTGAAGAAAAACTGTGATTGAATTTCATGAAATTGACTTTTCTATTAAAGCTAGTCCCTGTTTAATCCCATCACAAACCAGCATTAGCATAAATTCCTATGAGACAGAGAAGATCCTGCCGGATTAATTTAAAGCTATTGGAAATTCTTTTCAGGTTTATTACCATTTTACAAGTTTAATATTAGTGATAATTTTTGGCTGCTCTATTACTTGGTAATATTCCTTATAATTTCAATTACTTCTTTGACTTTTTTTTTTTCCCCTTGAAGGAATGCCTTTGTTTCTTGAGGGTTTGTGTAAAGGAGTGTGTGGTGGGTTAGTCTTGGCTAACAGCCAAACTCCCACCCAGCCACTCACTCCCCTTGCAGTGGGATGGGGGAGAAAATGGGAAGAACAGGAACAAGAAAGTTTGTGGGTGGAGATGAAGACAGGGAGATCACTTACCAGTTACCTTCATGGGCAGACGAGACTTGATTTGGGAAAAATTAGCTTAATTTCCAGCCAATTAAAATAAATGTTTAATTACTGATTTGCTAGTGGGAAACAAAAAGTCAAGCATTAAAACAACCCCTTTCTTCCCCTGCTTCCCAGGCTCAAGTTCACTCCTTCGGTCTGGACTCCTCTCCCGCTGAGTGGTGCAAGGAGATGGGAAAGCAGGGCACGTGGTCAGTCCGTAAGCAGTTCCTCTCTGCTGGTCCTTCCTTCTCACACTGTCCCCCTGCTCTAGTGTGGGTCCCTCCCACGGGCTGCAGTCCTTCATGAACTGCTCAAGCATGGGTCCTTCCCATGGGCTGCAGTCCTTCAGGAGAAGCCTGCTCCTGTGTGGGTCCTTCTCGGTTCACAGTTCCTTCAGGGCCTGTTCACCTGTCATGTTGTGGGGTCCTCCATGGGCTGCAGTGTGGATATCTGCTGCAACATTGTTCTTTCCAGGGGCTGTAGGGAAATACTTATTCCACTGGGGGGGCTGCAGGGGAATCTCTGCTGAGGCACCTGGAGCACCTCCTCCTGCTCTGTCCCTGGTGTCTGCAGACACCTGGTTTTTCAGACCTTTTTTTTGCCTTACTCCTCTCTCTCAGAGCTGCTGCACAATGCTTTTACTCTTGCTTAAATAAGTTTTCCCAGAAGTACCACCAGCACTGCTGAGGGGCTCAGCCATGCCCTGCAGTGGGTCTGCTGGAGCCAGCTGGCACTGGGGCAGGCCTGGCATCTCCTCCCCTGCCGCCCTCATGGCCAGCACCTGGGCACCTGTGCCCAATGCAGGGTGTGACCAGTCTTTGCTCAAACGTATATTGCTCTTAGTGACTGCATTGCATTTAGCTAAAAAAAGATAGCGAACATCTAGTTTATAATAAAATCTATTATAATCATTGAAAACCTCTTAAGATTTCACCAGTTGACCAGTGTCTGCAAATCCAAAAGTCTTTACTTCCTTTGTATATCACGCTATTCTGCTTCCATTTTTCCTGTGCAAGTTCATCTTCACCCTATGTGACAGACATAATCAAATCTCCCTGGGGCAGGAATCCTAAAGCAGAGGAAGCATGTTATCAGCCAAAGTCTGGTGTGGCAGCACCTGATGGGGGCCAGAGGCAGGGGGCAGAAGCTGCACAGATCCCAGACTTCTGCCCTCACCTCTGCCTCTCTCATGAGATAGACCTTGCGGTAGGCTAGGTTTCATTAAGATTGCCTGTGTAATAACATGTCATGTCAGATGCGTAATGTGGGTCTCAGTGTTTTACAGAGAATTTTCTGTACTTTTTGGCTCACTAAGAAGCTAATATTAAAAGCCTTGCAATACAGACATTTGGTTCCTTTCATAATTATCTCATTTTAAGTTAGAGGCTCTGTAATTGTAATTCTCCACTTGCAGTTCTTGTATTTCCTTATTTGGAATAAAAGTTTCTTACATGTTTTGGTTTTATTCATTAAAGTGAAAGTCCTGAATATAAAAACAAACAAAATTTTGCATTCAGTGGGATCAAAACACTGTCTGGAGATGACACACCTTTCAAGATTAGGTTTACAAAATGTACTTGTAGGTTATTTAAATAACCAACCAGGATATGTAAAAAACCAACCACCCTGATGTAAGATGGGACTCAGTCATTGTTAGGGTTAAGGAATCTAATAATAATTTAAGTCAATAGATAGATTGATTACATTGATTTCAATGAGCACAATTAGCTGGTCCTGAAGGTCCACAAGGTCCTGAAGATTCAGAATAGAAAAGTCTATTGCTCTGAAACACCCCAGACCTAAGACATCACAGCTTATCCCAGCAAAGACAAGGCACAACCTTTAGCCACAGGGTGGACCAGCACCTCAGAGAGAGCACGAGAGGCAATTTAGTCCTACACGGTCTGCTATTAGGCCTGTGGCTATAACTGCCAGTAATACTACAGGAGGCTTCATTCACACGCATCTGAGGGTTAAATCTGAAGCACTTATATGCTGAAGAGGATTCTGAGCTTATTTTGCATTGATACTCACCAAAATAAGAAGCTCAACTATAGCCTGCATAGCAAATGAACCCCAGAGATTTAGGGGAGCAAGATGTTGGTTAATAACAGTTGTCCTAAGAGTGAAGTTCTTTACACTTAACATTGCTGTTTAGTTTAACTGTTTCCTATGTATCAACTCTAAGCAATGGTATAGCAGAACTAATATATGATTTTATATATGAATTTATATATGAAATATCACTACTAATAATATTACCAATAATATTAATTACTAATAATATTAATAATATCAAGTATCAATATTAATAATAAGCTTGCTATTAAAATTAATTAGTGTGTACACATAAAGGTATATTGATTTCATAGTAAAAATCTTTCTGTAGTTACTTATCTAAGACTCTCATGCGTTTCATTATTCTACTGACATAAGCATCATCAGTTTTTG
Organism: Elanus axillaris; assembly: GCA_026212715.1. Lineage (NCBI taxonomy): Eukaryota > Metazoa > Chordata > Aves > Accipitriformes > Accipitridae > Elanus > Elanus axillaris. The sequence continues at coordinate 10,632 of JANZLQ010000126.1, read as the reverse complement.
TGAAATTCCTAGGCTTTTGCAAAAAACTGCCTTAAAACAAAAGATTAAGGCGTCTAACTTCTTAATCCAGTCTAGATGGATTTCTATATTCAATTCTTTTTGTCAATCTCAATCTTGCTTGTGTCACTCAGAGGCAGTTTTGTGTTAGAATTAAATAATTATTTTCTAGGCTTTTCTTGTAATGGTGTGTATGTGTGATTCTGACTACATTTTGGTTGTGCTGAAGGGATCTAAAGATGCATTGTGTCTATCTTTTGAATTATTAGAACATTAAGTAAAGGCAAATCAAAGGGGGTGAAATGAAATTCAGTAAATGTGTTTGTCTTTTATGTCAAGAGTCTCAATAGAAAAATGAAACTTTTTTTATTGACAAAAGTAATTGTTAACTGGCTTTTACCCCCCTTGCCTTTACAGGGCTCATAAGATTAAGCCTCTGATTCTGCAAAACCCCTTTGTGAATTAAGTATATCAGTAATCAAATCAGAACTGCAAAGTCCATTCTACATTCTGAGCATCAGCACTATTTATTTCTTTCAGAACAACCCCGTCAGTACAGACTGGCTGAAATCCATAGGGCTGCACACATTATGGATGGCTTAAATAAGCCTGGAGAGATGTTATTGCATTAACAAGGCCTGGCTCAAATGGAACCCCTATTGACTTAGGTTTATGACCTGGAGGTTAAAGCCTGTCACCACTACATTTTTTTCCCAAATGCCAAAGCAAGCTAAGTTTTAAAAATAACTAATATACAATTTTCAGTGCATTTTTATAGATCTTTATTTCTTATTTCTTTACAAAGTAGAACCTTTTAATATAATTTACAAGTTCTAGAAGACATTGATTGCTGAAAGTTGGATTTTTATAGAGGAAGAAACAATTCTAGCTGTACAGAAGTATTAATACTGGCATTATAATCTCCTGAGAATCCCCATTACAAAGGACAAATTTTCTCAACATGCCACTCAAAGGAGACATCAGTTCTTTCACCTTCTTGATGGTTTTAAATATCTTACTTTTATTTTGTACTGCCTTTTCTATCACCAAATATATATCATTATATGTAGGCTGTATTATTAATTTCAACCTTTTTTCCACAGTTGATTCTTTCATCTCACAAGCTTATTTGCTGTCTTTTTTGTTTCTAGTAAATGTCATCTGTCTTGACTTTGCATATGGCATGGCAAGTGCCAACAATCGCAGTGTTTCTTCACCTTTTCTTCCTTCTGCCTCTGACCTTCTTTACTGATGTTGATAGGATGCAAGTATGTATTTTTAAAAATTGCTTTTAAAAAAAATAATTTTTTTATATTCTCGGAGAAAATGTTATATTCTCAAATATTTACGTTCTTTAAAAATTCTATTTTCATTCCTTCCTAGAAGACAATGTCAAAGTCAAAGCCTTCTATTAGACATTGTAATACATTAACTGTAATATTACATTTCAGACATCATATATGTACACATTGGTTACTGCAAGCTGTAAAAATATTATTCCTCAACATAAGACAGTGGCCTTGAGCAATTGCTGTTCATAGACAAGTAAGTTGAGTCTTAGGGTTGGGTTGGGGTTTTTTTTTCATTAGCAAAAAGTATGTCTTTTTACAAAGCTGATGAAAATTGAAATGTGGGCAGTTTTCTGGGGTGTGTTAAAACTTTTTTAAAGATGGATGACCAGATGTGCAAATGGTCAGGGATGGCTAAAGAAAGTAGGAACAGAACCAACAAATGAGTGTCTGTCTGATCAGCTATGTGGAAATTAAAATGCCATCACCCTATGCAATATAAATTGCTTTTCATTATTTTGATCAAGCCATTACTACACCACCAGACTGAAGCAGAAATTACAGTATCTTCAATTAAATTGAATCTTCATATATGCCTACTGGAAAGACTGCTCTTTTTTTCCTCTTTTCTTTCAATGTTTCTGGCCTCCTGTATATATCCTGACCCTTTAATAGGGTCATGTAAAAAACCAAATTACTAGACATCCATTAATTTGGCTTTCAAGAGAGCAAGAATTACTAATTTCATTAGACTCTTTAGCAAAGGCTGCACATCCCCCATAACTTTGCCATCTTTTTTTACTCACTCTTACCAATGATATTTGCAACATATTTCGTTACAGCTCATGGCAGTTCAGTATAATGGGGCCCATATCCGGATTACCCAGGTAACTCAGCCTTAGACTGTATAGGATGTTCAGTCAAAAGTCTTCAAAGCTAAATATCAACTCAGAGCACTGCCCAGCTGACAGGGTGCAGTCATTTGAGCTGTCACTGTCAATGCACTTTGCATCTTAGCAGTCCAAAAAAAGACAGCTTAGCCAAAAGGCAGAGAATTAGGGATGGCTTAAAAAAATTAATAATTTTTTATTTCTAGATTTGAAAAACAGACTTTCCCCAATGTGGCTCCAAAACAAACAGCTAATTTCTTTCTTGGGCCTTCATTTTACCTTTATCTCTTTTCCTGCTCTCTTTGTTTAGCAAAAAAACCCAAGCAAATCAATGTATTGGTTTTCTGCAAAACACTGACTTTCTACCTGATGTTTCATATGCTTTTGAACTAAGAACTATAGCACTTGATTTTTATTAATTTTTTTTTATTCATGTAAATAAATCATAGCACTGTTTGGTGGTCTTAACTGTAAGGGAAAGTAAAGTAAGCATATCCTTACCTTACAATGACGTCACCCAGCGACCTCAGCACTCATGGGTGCATCCCATCAGGTCACATGGACTTGCCTCTGTCCAGTTTGTTTAGATATTTCCTAACTTGATAACTCAAATGACAGTAAGTCTTTCCTGCTCTAGACTTTCCCACTGGGCTCAAGGGTCTGGTGTTCCTGAAGGCTGGTCTTACCAGTAAAATCTGAGGCAAGGTGCACTGAGTACTTTGCTCTTTTCTGTGTCCCCTGACTTGCCCCATGCACCACTGGGCCGTATTTTCCCTAGTCATCTGTTGATGATACATCTGCAGAAGCCCTTATTGTTGCCCTTCATGTCCCTTGCCAGATTCAACTCTAGATGGGCTTTGGCTTTCCTAACCCCACCCTTGTGGGCTCAAACAGTATCTCTGTATTCCTCCCGGGTGACCTTCCACCTCTTGTACACTACCTTTTTTATATCTGATTTTAGTCAGGACCTACTTGTACTATGTCCTTGTTTTAGTCAGAAGATCCATGCATGCTGCTGTCTACTTTTGCTTGAATTTCTGCCTGTCAGGATGAACTATTCTTGAGCTTGAAGCCCAGGGTTGTGATCCTGCAATTTGTCTTGTTCCCTCCTCTCAGGATCCTGAACTCCACCATCTCATGGTCATGGCAACTAAGGCTGTCCCTGACCTTCAAATCCACAAGAAGATTGTGGAGCTTTCAAAGACCTGACAGGCTCAGGCTACTCCTCCTGTGGAACAGAGAGACCTAAATGCTGCTACAAATGACCCACCAAAGTACAAGAAAAGGCCTAAGGTGTTCTGCAATTATTGTAAACTCATGGTTTTGCTTCTTTATCAGTCCCGAGATGCTATCACTCCTGGGACACACTAAGTAGATATAATCTCCAAGAAGATTAAGATAAGTTATCTTTCTTGCAGACAAGTGTTCTGGCTGCATTATTAAAAGTGACAGCTAATTTTCACTTCTACACTTGCTATAAGATGTGCTTATATTTTGATTTTCATTGTGTTGATATTGTTAATACATTTTTTCGTTCTCACTTATTTGTGTTTGTTTGACCAGCACTCAGAGTTTATCTCTGAGACTTCTTACTGTTACATTAAGAATGTCATGCCCCACAAGATACAATGACCAGTTCTATTATAAAATCATTGTGCCAAATCCAATTAGCAAAGATTTTTTGATGAATTAATCTTGTCACAGCAGAATATACACTGCACCTGCTGTTCTGCTTTAGCACCAGACTGTGGACCTCCTACAGTTAAGTCCTAGGTTGTTTTGCTGATCCCTTTCAGCTCACTTTTTCTTCCTTGTGTTCAGAGGTCACTACCTCCAGATGTCCAAAATTTTTCTGTCTCATTTATATACATGATTGGCCTATTCAGTTTTTCTTTCATCATTCTCAGTCCTCCCTTGTTGCAGAACTCTGCAACAGATGTTCGATTTTTCCCTTGTACCTTGCTTTGCCTCCAAGGAGCCTTGCAAATATTGCTGCTCCAGACAGGGGAGGAAGGCTGATCATTGCAGCCCGTGAATGACTGAAACAGGTTATTTAACAATCTAGCTGGGGAAATAGCATTAACAATTTTTATTTTCATGTTTCTGTTTCATCAGATCAAGGGATCTGATCTCCAGGGTAGCATAAATTGCCATTGTGGGCAACTGAAAAGCAGTGTTCTGGTATGGTTCACATGTTCCTTCCAGTTCTGGCAGTTATCTGTGAAGAAAAATCACATGAGAAGGGAAGAGTTTGCTTTTGCTGCACCTCCCTCACTGCCTGGAGGGACACATTGTGACAGTATAAAGAATACAGTGCCAGGGTAAATTTAAGAAGTCCATAACGGGCTCCAGGCAGGCTAGAAATGTGAATCACAGATCTCACATAATGTGCCATGGTTGACCCTACTCTGCTAACCTCACCAAATACTTGGTTGTGACATTGTTCCCTGTCTTTGGGTACCAAGGGCCTACAACACTGCCTATCCTCCTCAGTCACCATTGTCCTTAACCAGAATCCTGGCCTACAGCATCAAAGGCTGCCCCATTCCCAAGTGATCTGCTTTTGATGCAAGAGGAGCCACGGCTCTCCTGCTCCACCACCAGCACTAGTAGCATCTGCCTTGAGAACAGAGGCAGGTGCAAAAAATATCCTTTTCCCTTTTGCTGGTAAGAGAGGGAAGAGGATAAAACTTGGACTTGGTTCTGGGATCAGATGCTTCATGATACTGGGCAGCAAACACAGAGGTTTGAAGTGTGGACAATGTCATGGTTTAACCCCTGCGAGGAACTAAGCGCCACGCAGCTGCTCGCTCACTTCCCCCACACCCAGTGGGATGGGGGAGAAAAATCGGGAAAAGTAAAACTTACGGGTTCAGATAAGAACAGTTTAATAGAACAGAAAAGAAGACACTAATAATGATAACACTAATAAAGTGACAACAGTAATAATAAAAGGATTGGAATGTACAAATGATGCACAGTGCAATTGCTCACCACCCACTGAATGACACCCCGTCGTTCCCTAGCAGCGATCCCAACCCCGACTCCCCCAGTTTATTTCCTGGATGTGACGTCCCATGGTATGGAATACCTCATTGGCCAGTTTGGGTCAGCTGCCCTGGCCATGTCCTGTGCCAACTCCTTGTGCCCCTCCAGCTGGCTGGGCATGAGAAGCTGAAGAATCCTTGACTTTAGTCTAAACATGACTTAGCAACAACTGGAAACATCAGTGTGTTATCAACGTCCTTCTCATACTGAACTCAAAAGAGCACTGTACCAGCTACTAGGAAGACAATTAACTCTACCCCAGCTGAAACCAGGACATATGCTTGCACACGTTTTTAACTTACCAAAATTAATTGATTTGAATTTAAGCAGCAAGTATCTGATACTTCCGAAAACTGAGCCACGTCTTATTCACCTTCTCATTTGCCTAAGACGACTGTATTAAATATAAGTATAGCTGAAAATGAAAAATTCAGCATAAGCATGGTATCAGTCAAACTATGTAAGAAATTGTCTTAATATATGCTTGACACCTCTTTCTAATATGAAACTTGAGGAAGTTTTCACTGAATAGAGGTGTATGTAAAAGATAGAAACCTTTCATTTTTCAGTTCCTATAGAAAGCTTCATCTTTTCATTGGAGCTTTTTGGCAAAAGTACTTCCAAATAGCTTTACTAACTCCTGATAGAGCCAAGTGGTCAGAAAATCCTAATCTGTCTGTATTTCTGCTCTTGGAGAACATGACAGACGGATGCAAATGTTGCTGAAGAAACATCGTATGGCCATCTTTGGAAGACTTTGGGAACAAAACAATAGGTTAGGAATGATATGGGGAAATACATCTCCTCTCCCTCAAACTCCTACTGTGTTCTACTCAGTCATCTTTATCCTAACATGTCTCTCTCCTTTAGAATAATGTCCCCTCTACATCATGAAGTCTTCCTCTTTCCCTTCTCCCTTCTTCCACAGGCATTCTGAACTGCTGTATTCGTGATGTCAGAAGTGATGAGGATTGTAACTGGGCTGTCCTCTTCAGTTCATTTTTGGGCTGTAAACAGCTCTGAGCTGTGGGTTAAGAGTATAAGAAAAATATATAGTAACACTGATGTGTGCCATCTTTAGAGCGTCAGCTTAATGGGAAAAACTTTCCCTGACCAGGTACTGTAAATATACGTATAGAGCTCTGCTTTTTAAATAGCTTTTATTAAAACAAAAAGGTGGGGAAGAACAATATCTCTACCAATCCTTTACGTCACTTATATTTGGTAGGTCTTGGCAGTAAAACAGAAAATGTTAAATATCATGGAATAAATTAGTCTGAACACGTCACAAGTCATTTTGGACCAAACCTTCAACCTAAGCCCCACCTAAATCTATTTTCTGTGTAGCTTAAAGAGACTATCTGATGGGCATATCCTTCATGGTCAGGTGTTGAGAAATACCTTTGTTAAACCAGAAGGAGAGGAGTGGGTGTAACATATACAGTGTGAGAGAATCCTACTTTTATTCATAGAGGAAATATGCAATATGAACCCACCAAATGGGTGTGTTTCTAGAATGAGATTGCTAGTTCTAACATTATAAAGCACCTTGTATGGTGATGAGTTGGTGCTATAGGCAAGTATAATATTCCTTTCTCATTTGTATTAAAATCATGCCACCCCTTAATGATCTCTGTCTTATTATTAGCATGGATTGTCATCACTTCATGGTGTTTGATTAGCCAGTATGTGAACTGGTGTCTACATCAATGCTTTGCAATAAAATTAGGCAGTGCTGTGCAGAATTTCATTACATTTTCTGATTAACTTTTACTACAGTAATTTTGCAATACCAGCATAAGGTGTTGCACAGTTTGATAGGTCTGCTTTCCTTTTGATGATAATTGTACCAGAGAACGTTTTGAGGTCTTACACGATCACACTTCTCAAGGGATTTTAAAGTTGATTGTTTTGCTTCCTCTGATCTCAGAAAATCCTGCCAAAAGTAGCAAATGTTTATAAAACTAACACTTCTTTCTTCTCATCTACAGCAATCATTTAATACCATTCCAGAAAATTATGCTTTTGAAACTCATCCTTCAGTTTTGCACAGTCCATACAGAAGTAATCCTGCACATGCCTGCCAACAAAAGTATAGAGAGAGTGAGGAAGCCCTGTTTTTTGAAGATGCATTTGTTTTATTTCAATGCTTACTAAGGCAGTCAGGTAGACAAATCCTCCTAGTGAACCTAGACTTCTTTCACTTCCAGAAACATACATTTAGAACATGTAGTCTATCTAGTGCTTGTTTCATGAACTCAAGAGGAAATTTCTCTCACATGATATTAAGTACCTCTGATGAATTTGCTCCAAGATAGCTTTACTTAAGAATAATTCACTAGAATAGGGCACTTACTCATGTCTTACATCCTCCTGATGTACTTTATTCAAGCAGAGGCTTGGCTGTGTAAGCTATTTTAATTAACACTTTAAGCTAAGCCTTCACCACCTGCTCTCCTTTATAATTACAAATGTAAAGGAAATCTCATTCTCAGTAGTACCATTAAAATTCTAGATATTAGAGAAAAGACATAAATGCATACCATTTTATTAATTCCAAGAGCAGTCATTTGCTGTGTTCCTTTTTACTGTTTTTGTCTCATCTAGGACTTAAAGGACAGAGCAGTGCTAAATGGTGCCAAAATATTTTCTTGACTGAGCTCTTGGGACTGCCTTTGAAATCATGCATGATTCACATGAGCTTCTGAATCATAGAAAAGAAACACATATTGTAGCAATATTATCCTAGGCCAATAAAAATTTGCTTTTGTGAAATTTCAGAGATCTTTTCTATATCAGATTCCCCAGCTTTACCTGTTATGGAGCAAAAGGGTATTCATCAAGAACACAGAAATTAAAACAGGAGTCATACTAGCAAAAAAGGTGCAAAAAAATGAATGACAGAAATAAATAAGTTTCCTTGAAGTATTGTAGTAAAGTTATTATTTCCATTCTCCAGGTAATTGGAAACCTACTCAATTATGGTCTCCCATGTCCCACACTAGCCTAACAACTTGCAGAGCAATCTAAACATCCTTTCCATCAGGACGGTCAGGAGGAAGAATATTCTCAGCTAGCTTCCTCAGAAATGTCGCAGTGCCTCCTACAGTATCAAAAAGACATAAGCACTTGTTATCAGATGTACACCAAAGACAAAGCTGAGTCAACAGCCAACAGACTGCTAGAACTGTTGGGGAAGGATCCTTTCAGCAGCACTGGTCAAGAAGATTTTATGTAATAAACAAGGAAACTCCTAGTCATTAGTTCCCTGTATATTCAGAAAAAGTTTGTTTTGAACTGTCTTCACTGATAAAGAAGAGTGCATGAAAGAAGTGATTCTATTATCGGTTTCTCTTGGTAATGGAAACCCAACACAGAACTGTGAATACTCTTGGCTCCCCAAAGCCCATCTGAAAGACCCTTTCCCTGACTTCTACATCCAAAGAGACCCTCTAGAGATTTTTTCAATTATTCAAGTACACAGACAGAGAAGGTTCCTTTGCAGAAACAACATTAATGATATTTTGATTGAAAAGACTTAAACTTGCTTTTAAATTACTACTGGTTTTAGATGTAAACAAAGAAGACATGCCATAAATTATGCAACAGAGCTGTTAAATAGAAACATTAGGACTCACAGAGGTTTTAACTTGCCCAGGACTGGAACCTGATTGGTTCCTAAATGTAGAAGAAGCAGAAACAGTATTTTTTAAATTAATTCAGATACAAAATTATTCAAATAATATATTAATCTCAGATTTATAACTCATAATTCCAGCAGTTTCTTCATTCTTTCAGCATTTCATATTTAGCTTGACTTTTTTTTTTCTGTAGTTCTTGGTAGTTTAATACTCTTACATCACTAATGTCTCTAATATTTAGACGCATTATTTCAGCTTCTTTGTTGGCTCATATTTGCATTAGAATTGATCATTCCTGATATACACACATTCCATTAATCAAACTAAAAATGAAACATATCACATGCCAGTAATAACTTAGATATAATCTATTATCTCTTTAGTCACAGCAAGTGATTTCTAGTCTGTCACTCAATATTTATTTTTACTTTTTACTTTCAGTGTGCTAGGGTAAGTAGCAAAATATGTAATGTCATTCTAAACTTCCTTGCAAGATTAAAAGATTAGAGGTGAATAGCGCTCCTGATTTTCTGCCTTGTAACTTGAGGGTCTCCCTCATATAAAACATGTTGAAGTTACATGAAACTTAACTTTGAAATTCTTCTGGTCACAGGGCTTGAGACAAGATGAATTTCAGAGATGCCCTCCAAATGTCGGCTTCAGTGTTTATATCAGTGGAAGAAGCCATTCTAATTTGACGCCCGAAGCTATACTGCATAAAATGCATCAACACCAGCAGGAGCAGACAGACCTCAGACCTTGCTCCTACAGACCTTGCTGCTACAGACCCAGCTCCCACCCAGCTGCCTCGATAGTAACCAGTTCCCATCCAAAAGTGTTATGTTAAGCTAGTGCTTAAAAGGATCTAGAAAGGCTCAAGACCATCACTTTGCTCATACTGGTACAAAGTCTCTTGCCTTTTTCTCTCCTACTCTACCAGGTGATTACATTGATTGAGAAGTTCATAAAATAATAGATGTTGGAAGGGACCTCTGGAGGTGATCAGCCTCCCCAAGCTGGGTCAACTTAGATCAGGTTGCTCAGGACCTTGTCCAGTTGTTTTGCATACTTCCCAAATTGGAAACTCCACACCACCTTGTTCCAATGTGTGTTTGCGTTTGACAGATGAGACTGATCCAGGTGGACCAGAGCCATAGGTGGACCTTTTGTAGTCCGATCAGATCTTTATACAGGAGCTGGTCACTTTGTAGGATTCTAGTTCATTGTAAAACACTTGTATAGTGCTACAAATGAATGGAAATTTCATAAACCTAAGGTCCAATCTTTCAGACTTTGTCATATATATATCATCCTTATTCCTTCAAGCCAAGGCAGGAACAGCACAGTCTAAATAAGAGCAACAAAATTTACATGTTTACTCAACACCTCAGCACAGCCATTTCCTTAGATCCTGCCCATAAATCTAAACCATGCTGATACATCAGAGACTATTCTTACTCAAAGCTACCGGACTGCATGGGAAAGGTAAAGTACGCATTTTCACTTTCTGGAGTTAGTGCAACTATGTTATTGACAGGATTGTACTTGAACATGATGAAAGAAAAACAAGGTCTGAAGAATTTCTAAAACCTTCCCAATTGTGAGTCACCACAGAGAACTTACTGTTCATTTTTTTCACCAGTATTTATACCAGCTCTTACAGGATGCTATTTTAGAAGCAGATGAACATTTTACAGTGTGTTTTTTTCCCTGCAGGGTTTTGGTTTGTTGTATTTGTTTTTGGTTTGTTTTTTTTTTTTTGGGGGG
>JANZLQ010000125.1:0-25796 GCA_026212715.1 Elanus axillaris | reverse complement strand
AAAAAGGGGGGGCGGGGGGGGGGGACTTAATTTCACGTCTGCTAGGGCAAACAATTACAAATTGCAGAAAGACTGTGCAAGTAAGGAGAGAGACTGACTAAACTATTAATAAGCCTTCTGAGTTGTTCCTGTATCTGCCTTGCTCTTGCTTTCACTTGTGATGAGGCCCCTTTGTTGTTGTAGCGAGGCAGGTTTTCGGAAGTGATGCCGCCCACACTGAAAAACTGCAGACACTAATAATAAACAAGAGAAGACAATGGTGAGGAACAGTGCTGCTGCTTGGCCCTTCACCCAGCCATGGCAAATGCACCGGGCAGCTTGTGAGAGCTCCTTGACTCTGTGCATGAGGGAAAAGCTGGCGGCATAAAAGGCTGGCAGCTGCACCTGCATGGGAGACACAGAGTCCTCTTTGCAGCTTGGAAGTGAATGCAGATATGTAGGGAGTTTCCCTTCCAAAAGGAAATATGAGTCTGGCCAGTGGCCTTGGGACTCTCTTTCTTTATTGCCCTCCCACTTACATTAACCCACCTTTGCCCAGCATCCTCTCACTCTAGCATTGGCTTTGAAGCTTTTTTTTCCACATCTGGGATCCCCAAGTAAGAGATCAAAAAAAAAAAAAAAAAAGATGAGGCAGAGCTGTGAAAGCAAATGAATAATGTTTCAGAGGAAAGGAGAACTAAAGAAATCTTATACACTGAGTAAGCAAGGCCCACATTACAGACTGACCTGGTTGGCCAAGATGTCTTCTGGAGCTCATGGAGATGTCAGATTTTGTTTCTCGAGACAACAGACTTGCCCTGTTGGGTGAACGCTGGAACCTACCCCTAGAAATGTAAAAGGCTTGGGGCCGCTGTGCTGTATAAGCTGTATAAAAGCTCCCAGAACGATACTGTGGCCAAAAATACTGATCTGATCCTTGAATGTAAAGCCACAGTAAAGTCAGGTAGAAATAGATGGGTGTTAGCACTGGTATACTTGGCACTTCTTTTGCCACTGCTGGAATATTGAGACTTGTGTTGCAGTACCAAGAACAGTACTAAAACTGCTTGGTAGTAAAAACTGGTGCTAAAATGGTTAGTATATGGGATAATGCTAATGTATAATTGGATAAAGTTCAGAGATTTTAGCATGATTAAATGGTAGGAGGCATGACATAGTAAGACACCCAAGATCTTCACCTATTTCATATATGAAAGACAAAATGAAGGGACAACCTGAATACAGCATGTGAATACCTGCACAGTAAAACAATTGGGAAGACTGCCTCCAGTTCAGTGGATAAAGGTTTAACAAGATCCAGTATCTGGAATTTGGAGCTAGGCATATTCAGATCAGCAATAAAAGACACCTTTCTAAGGCAAAGGGCAGACACTGTCTGGAGACCTACCTCTAGTCATGCTTTGTATAGGTTTTGAAATAACTAGCTATTTTAATTTTTTAAAAAAATAATTTTTTCTAAAAGAAAATGCTGGGAAGCCACTGGCCTGTATTACACACCGGATCCAGTAGTCTTATTGTATGGCTTTCTCTGGATTTCTGGAGCTGAATTCAGATTCACTTGAAACAACTCAAGGATTCTGGGATCTGAGTACCTTGTGCTTTAATTGATGCCATTGGTATTTCAATTATACTTTTCTCATCCTTCTGATGTTTTCCCAGCAAAACTATTGTTACAATATCTAAGTTCCATTTTTAATGAGCACTGAGATGTTAGTGTGATTTTATTACATCCATTTTGAGGGGTAGACTAGGGAGGAACAAAGCAGTGCTGGTTGCAACTAAGTATGAACATTTTGCTCCAAACTGACCCAGAACATTGAACCTCTGGGGAAGCTTGAACAAGTTCAGTAACTTCCCACTGCTCCTTCCAGATCCTTCTACTTGCCTAAATGGTTGCTATTGAACCTGGCAGCAAAAAAACAAAGCTTGAGAAATCTTGCTTTCCAAGCCTAGCAGGTCTGCAAGGATTCCCTGCCCCCTGACTGGTTAACTCTGGGCAATGTGTGGATTTGTTATGTCTGAGCAATAGTGAGTGGCTGGGAATAACACCAGTGAGCTGGTCTGTTCTTTCTCTCTGCAGTGCCTACACTGAGCCCTACAAGGTGTGCCCAGTCTCTGTGATACCGATGGAGGCCGTCACATCAGATGAGGAACAGAAGAGTTCAGAAGATGACGAGAGCAGCCCAGGTGATCCCAGCCTCATCAATAAGGTAAAAGAGCTGAAAACGGGAAATGTGTGAAACCTGGAGAGGGAGAAACAATTTGCAGAATGTGGATTCTCAACTCTCTCTGCTCTTTGCCTGGTACTCATTTTGAAATGTCAGAGCCATCAATCCTTTACTCGCACAGTGCACTAGCAAAAATATACCCCTATAAAATCATATCATAGAATCATAGAACGGTTTGAGTTGGGAGGGACCTTAAAGATCATCTAGTTCCACCAGGGGCAGGGATGCCTTCCACTAGAACATGTTGCTCAAAGCCCTGTCCAGCCTGGCCTTGAACACTTCCAGGGATGGGGCATCCACAGCTTCTCTGGGCAACTTGTTCCAGTGCCTCACCACCCTCACAGGGAAAGAACTTCTTCCTTACATCTAAATCTACCCTCTTTCAGTTTAAAGCCATTACCCCTTGTCCTATCACTACATGCCCTTGTAAAAAGTCCCTCTCCAGCTTGTAGGCCCCCTTTAGGTACTGGAAGGCTCTTATAAGGTCTCCTGGGAGCCTTCCCTTCTCCAGGTTGAACAACCCCAACTGTCTCAGCCTGTGCTCCAGCCCCCTGGTCATCTTAGTGGCCCTCCTCTGGACTCGCTCCAACAGGTCCGTGTCCTTCTTATGTTGGGGGCCTCAGAACTGAGCGCAGTACTCCTATGGCATATAGCAAAACCAAAGAACTACAGTCCTAAGATGGACAGTGGAGGCAACACAAGCAGCAGGAAAGGCCTGACTTGAATGTCAGCAAAAACATCTCACTCAGAAGAAGGATTTAGCTGCAATCTTGAGAATTTTAAAATTTTAAAAATTATTCAAAACATTGAGTAAAACAATGACAAATACATTATTGGGACCACTTCTGCATTGGCTGGGAGATGGAGTAAATTATCTAATAGCTCTCTGCCATCTCAAAATTCTCTCATGGGAAAATGCACTTATGTTTGGGTTAATTTTACTGACTTCTGATGAATAAACCAGGTCTTAAACAAATTATGGAGAAGACCATGGAAATGTGACCACAGCTTAAGACCATACAAGTCTGTTTTAACCTCCAGTAAGCTGACTAACAGTGCAGTTGTTAAAAAAAATGGCACTGAGCAGTTTTAGGCACAAATTTGTCTGCTTTTCACAGACATTTGTGTGTGTGTGTTCTTAAAACCTAATACAAGCCTAACAATCTAACATTGTGTCTCTGAGTACTAGCACCCAGTGCATAGTCCATTTGGTATGCATGAAACAAATGGAATGTTCTTCTGAAGCCTTCCAATTTGAGCCCCAGGAACTAAGGCTACACAGGAAAATAATAAATCCTGATTTCCTACACCTTTTTCTGCCATTCATTTTGGCCTGGTCTCTCAATGTCAGCACAGTGATGTGGCTTCCTGATTATAGATGGCTCGTGTCTGGTCATGGGCATGTGTTAGAGCCTGCAAAGGTCTGTGCAGATGCCCCTCCAAAATCAAATGATGGCTGAGTAAGGGGCAACTCTGTCAAGGACAAGCATAAGTATATCGATTCTAGGAAGATCAGATATCTCCAGGCATTTCCAGAATGTGAAGCTTTGTTTAAGGGCAGGTGCAGAGAGAAGGGAGCAGAATTTTCCCCTTACCAGGACACCAGTTCCTGAGAAACAGAAAAAGAAACTGTAAGTAGAATGACTGTGAAGGGTGAATGAAATTGCTGTTGCTCTAATCTCTGAGGGAGAATAGCTTACTTTGACTTCCCTGTATGCTGTATCACTTTTAGGTCTACCTTGCAGGGTGCTGAGCTGCCTCTGCTACCAGGGGAAAAGACCGTGGTTTGATCTCCCTGCTGACATGACGCAAATGAAACAGTTGCAGACAACCTTATCTTTTTTCCTCTGAGATTCATGAAACATTTGGGTTGCTTGTTTTGACACTGTTTTGGAAAGGGAAAAGCTTCTAAATTTCTTACATTCCCTGTTAAACAAAAAAAAAAATTTCCCTTCAGTTCTCTTAGTTAGCTGACAAACTGCTAGCATTTATAGAGCATACACTAGTGTGTTATCTAAGCCAGTCAGGTTTCTCAGCATCTCTTAGTTGTGATGCCAGTGGAGAAGTGACAACAAAACTGTGACTTGAGTTCACAAGGGAAATGCATGCAATCACTATGCACTTGGAAGCAAATTCAAGGCTGCTAAAACCAATTTTATTGCCATTTTTGTAGTGTTTTACTCAAGACACAAGGAAATTATGTTTTTCTAAATGTCTCCCTTATCACATCTCATGCATTTTAATTGTTCTGTTGTGCTGGGGTAGGTAACCACACTGTGTAGCTGTCACAGAAGAAGGCAGCACTTGGAGAACAAGCATGTGCTTTAGAGTCTAGCTGGAGGTATCCCTCCCACTCTTCAGGTGAACACAAACTAAATGCCTGCACATGCCTGATAGAGAACATCAGAACAGGTCTGGATGTGTGCTTGGCCTTTGCTTCCCAAGCTAACTATCAGCAAGGATCACAGTACACAGGACCAGAGTTCCACAAGCTCTTGGGGAGCTGTCTTAAAACAACTCCATCTGAGTACAGGCCATATTTCCAAGCTAGCTGATGAAATAGTTCATGCGGCTATTTACCCTGCCAAGAAGCAGGCCAGGAAATTAAGACATAATCCGATCTGCCTGTTATACTTCTGGCGGTAGGAAGATTAGCCACTCTGCAATCTACTGGGCTCTAGCCGCAGACTCTAAAAAGATGTTGGAGCAGCAGCAATTTCATCCCTGGATAAGCCATTTGCTTAGTAAGACAAGTCAGGGGGCTGTGCTTGTATGTGAGACCAAGAAAAGATCTAGAGAAGTGGCACTGAGACACCTTTGAGCGTCTTTGTTCTCGTAGCCTCACTAGGGCAGGCATCACTTAGGACAGACTAAGGGGGTCCTGGGAACCATCCTATCAATCCCTGTGTGTTCCAGCTGTCCCCAGGACCCAATCTATTAAAGGAGACACCGGATCTGGGTAGTCAGAGGCCGACTAGCACCAGGAGTCTCTTGCTACTCTGTAACAGCCTCAGCATCACTGCCGCAGGCTGTGTGAAGCAATAATCAAAAGATGGCCAGGGAAGACCCAATTTCCTAGGGAAAACAGTCAGTGCAGGGTTCTGACATGAAGGATGCTCTATTAACTGTTGTCTTTCGCCCATGCCAGCCACAGAATAATAGTGATACAGGAATTTTCCAATGTCTCATGCAGCCCACGCTGCAGATTCTCTGTCAGAGACGAGGGCTTCCAGTTCACTGTAATTAAGAGTGAACAGGATAAATGCCATCTGTCCACAGCTCTTGTCTCAGAAAGTACTGGTGTCTTTAGAGAGGACTGACAGAGGACTGGTTTTCCTACCCTTCTGCTCCTGCCTCCTTTTATTGTCTTCTCATGCAAATCTTCTGGGTGCCAAGGGAATATCAGCTGTCCTGTCAAAACCTGCCTCTGTAGTGACAAAGCACAAAGAACTCGTCCAGCTCCCTGATGAAGTGATGTATCTCTTGGAACAAAATCCTCAGGAGAACACAAAGTGGCTGTACAACATGAAAGAGTTCAGAAGAACTGTCACTTGGGGAGAACTGGCAGACACATGTTGGTCTGGATGCCAGAAATAGTACCATGGATTTCAGAATGAGCTAATCTTGTTAAAACAACTATTTGGGGCTGGCCTACTAGGAGCTGAATTTGGATTTTAAAAAACACATACACACACGCAAAAAAAGAACCTTCTCAGGCTTGTTGGTTTGATTTCTGGTTTTCTCCTTCTCAGTGAAACCTAGTTTAAATAAAGGCATGAAACAGCTTAGATGATAAAATCTCCTCCCTGTGTTCAGAGTTATGATTTTAATTAGCATGGAGCTGGATTCTACCTGCTGCCTTTCATTGTAATGAATTAATTCCTGTACCAGAATGCAAGCAACATGCTTTGGTTTTTCTCACCTGCTTTCTCCTAGCCTGCTTTCTGGAGAATCACAAGACTTTCAGTTTGCAGCAGATTTTTTTCCTCTGATGTTTCTTTTTAAGGCTCATTTTTGTAAGTAAACATAACTTTAAAAATTAGCTTTGTACACACATTTCCTGGTATTGTTTCAACAGCTCATCTCCTTTGAATCCCTGTCCTCCTGAGGACCAGATTCACACAAATGTGGCAAAATTTTTAGGGCCTGCTGGAACCCCTGTTCTGTAAACAATTTCAATCATAGCCAGTACGATATGTTGAGGTATTTTTGACATTATCAGCTTTATTTTAAAGAGCAAAAAAAGAGGCGCTTTCATCTCTATTGTGTCACAGAAATTTTTGTTATTAAAGACCTATTTGGAATGGGGCCAGTATGAAAATGTAAAACAGGAGGTAGGTTTTGAATTTTTGCTTTCGTTCCACCAGGAGTACCTCAGACCCTGAGAAGATGAGCAATTGTCATCAGAAGTTGCCTGGTGGTTTTGATTCTTCTATATAAGACTAACAGTGAAAATTGATTCTTTCTGGTAAAATAAACATTTTATTTCATTCTCTTCAGTCTGCTGGCATATGATAACAACCTAGAGAACTCAGAGGCAGGGGATGCTGTAAGTTTTCTTAACCTTTGTGATTCTACTTGGTTACACTATAAAAAGCTATGCCCTTCACTTACACCACTGATGGAGATTCACTCTTTTTTTTCCTGCTGCTAAGCTAATTTGGAAGAGCTCCTGCACCGTTTCTCATTCATGTGTCTTTTATATATGTTCATTTAATTAAATCCCTCCCAATTTATCAGAAGGTGACACATGGCTTTTCTGTACTGGGGTCTCAAGGTTATATGATAGCATCTGAGCTGCCTACAGAAAAAAAAATGGAATTAGGGATTCCAGTTAGGAACGAAAAACTTGTATCAAGTAAAATAAGGACTTTCTCTTTACCTCCTACCTCTGAGCCTTAACTCACTAGACAAATGCTCAAAGTCCAGGATTTAGAACCCCAGATTTTTCCTCTCATCATTGAGGTGGATTCAAACCTGAACTTCTTTTTTTTTTTTTACTGCTAAAACCAGATAAATCCATCCTGAACCCACCCAGCTAACGAGCATTAAAGCAATTAAAGGCAAAATGAGCTTAATAGTTCAGATGTGACTAGACACCAACTTCAAAAACTTGGCAAAACTTATTTTCTGTAGCAGTCTCAGAATTTCCAGTTTTAAAAAGAAGATCAGAAATAGAGACAATATAATCTTGAAAGTCTACTTTTGAGAAGCTTAGCTCCATGGTTTGAAATGGATTAAAATCAACACATGCTGGTAGGTTTCACCTACTGCTGATTATGATCTGAGTTTTTTTAATTGCCTCAGTAGTTTGAGGAAGATGCTGCACATGCTGGATCATCAGCTACCCCTCCATGAGCCCCTCACTTCAGTGTCAGAATCTTCAAGCAAGAGTCTTCACACAGTTCCTTTCTTGTAGGTACTTTTTAGAGCTGGATCTTCTGGCCAGTTGATCCCTTTTGTCACTAACCTGCTACAACCTAACCCTCTGTCCGGCTGGAGATAACAAACCAGCAGGGAGGAGTGATTTTTATGCTGGATCCAGAGGGAAGAAAAAAACGCCTGATGCAGATTAGAGATCAAACTTGCAGGCAAGGCAGAAAGCTAGGTGCTAGCCTTTAGGAAAATTGTGGGAAGATCAAGCCTTTCAAGGGATTCACTGTGATGATAGTAACAGGAATGCATCTGCCTTCCTACCGCTACATTAACAGCTCTACTTGGGGCAATAGGTTAGGCTTGGGGAAGGGCAAACACCTGTGGGACAAACCACAGCAGGGAGATGCAGCAGAGGCCCCATGGTAGTGTGAAAATTTTCTGAAGAAATACATGAAGGTGAACCACCAGTTTTGGGTTCTATGGGAATGGGTAAGGGGCAGGAACCCATCTGCCAATTTAAGAATTCATTTTTCCAGCATCTTGCAGAGAGCCGTGCAGACAGTCCTGTAACAACGCTATAAAACCTGTTGCCTTGGACTAGGCTTCAAGAGCTATTTCCATCACGCTGCTTAAACCAGACTGTGTCACACACCTGCTAAAGGTATGCTGATCAAACAAACTAACAGGCCTAAAAATAACCCCAACAGTCAATGGAAGGCATTTAAACTGCAATCAATTGCACTATTTGCACCACAGTGATGAGGCTGAGTCTTGCTTTAGGGGGTGCCTTTGGAAGGAGAAAGCAGTGGCTGGGTAAACGGGGTCCTAGGAATATTGTAGCAGTATCAGCTATTCTAAGAACCCTGTTATAGTTAGGAATGACATATAGCAAACCCTACATTAAGCCACTAGGCAAAGGAACAATTAAAAACACTATCTTAAACTGTTCTGTAACACAAGAGAGTTTGATCTGAAGAACTTAAGGGAATCTCTGAAGAATAGTAAGAAAAGAATGTGATTAATCTGGGTGAATACCAGTAAGAATTATAGTCTATAAAGCACTCAGGAAATAAATTACTACAAATCCTAGGACAAGGAGTAAAGCCATAGCTGGAACATAAAGACATTTCTTTCATCCAGAACACAAATCTGTCTGCCAGTTAACTGTATGGGAAATCTAAAAGTAAACTAATCTGTATGCAAATACTGTCGAGTTTAATCTAAAACCAGCAATATGTTACAAGGAACGGTATAGAGCCAGCATATGAGAGATGTAATCTTACCCCGGTGGCAAAATGAGAAAGTCTGTAGTGAGGTGAATAGCATGTAACCAGAGCAAAATTGTATAAAAGAAAAGGAATTAAAACCAGATGTGACTGGATTTTATGCCAATGAAAACCCAAAGCATTCTGGTTAGTCATTTAGGACTTTAGGTTTAATATATCTAATCCTAGTCAGACTGGGGGGCTGCTCATTACCATTATGTGGTGGTGTGCTGGGGGTTGGGGCATGAAGGGAACTCCATACAGAAATGATTCCTAATGCTGTATTTGTGAGCAGGCAGCACTGGAGGTAAGATGCTCCACCCTTCTCCCAGGTATCAAAATAAAAGGTGGTAGGTGAAAAGGGGGGCAGCAACCCAGTATGGCAGATGGATGGGACCTGTGCCCCACACAAACAGGGAACACTAAGCTTAGCCACAAAGGTTTCACAACAAGCAGGGCAGCTACTGTCTCATGGCAGCAGTATCTAAAACTGCCTTTGCTACTCCTCATCCATTTCCACTGTACGGGGTTGATTTCCAGACTCCATTAATCATTTTATTTTGCAAACCTTTAACCTTCACATATTAAAACACACACGCATGCACACACACAAACCCCACCCCCTGAAACATGTCCTGGAGTTGGGAATGACAGATTTGTGTGCCTTGAGGAAGCACTTAATTCAGATGCCTTTCAAGGGACAGCTCTTGATTTATATAATTACACAGATTCCCCAGGAGACCTGCAATCCAGC
Organism: Elanus axillaris; assembly: GCA_026212715.1. Lineage (NCBI taxonomy): Eukaryota > Metazoa > Chordata > Aves > Accipitriformes > Accipitridae > Elanus > Elanus axillaris. The sequence goes on along the minus strand of JANZLQ010000125.1, from coordinate 16,173 downwards.
TCTTCAAGGAAGGAGCCTGGGAGATAGGACATGTGGACTGCTTTTCCTTCTCTCTCACTGATTCACAGAGCCAGCCTGAAAAAGTCACTTGTTCTTGTAATGCCTCAGTTTACTGTTGGCACCACTGTGACATCACTGTGAACTGCTACATAGTTAATAATAATTACAAAAGGGACATTATAAAGTCATTCAGCTCAGAGGCTGAAGCTTGCAAACTGCTGTCAGCCTCCGACTGTGACAGTAGCGGTCTTGTGCTAGGTACCATACAGCTACAATGCACCTACCCCGAGGAGTCTGCGAAATAGGACACACGCAGAGGAAAATCCACGAAGAGATGCAGTTTGTCCATGTCAGTATGGCAAGCCAGTGGCGCACACAAGAATGGAGCTGATGCTTCTATGTCTTGACTACTTATGCTGCTTTTGAAATGCATAGGGTTACTCCCAGACTACTCCAGATGAGTGGCTTGCACAGTACTAATGCTTCTGTTTTAGTGAACTGTCCTGTAATCTACTTGTGCTGCTCTTAGGCCGTACAAACCCATTACAGCACCATGGAGGCAGATTTGGCCCCAGCCCCACAATTGTTTAAGCTGCATCAGGACACCAATCTGGTTCTGATCAAGGTCATGAAAACACCTGGGTCAGCATAACTGAGAGCTGGCACTGGGCTCAGAAGGGAGTGACTGGCACTGTCACCAAAGCACCGTCTAATGGAAGCATGGCCTATTGGGGCCCAGGTCAGATGCCTTGGCATTGCTCAGAACAAAGTCTGAGCATATAAATGACTCCGTGTGGAGACATTATCCCTACCTTAATGGAATCACTACCCCGTAGAGAAGGGAATCCTGCAACAGTTAAGTACCACATTAGCACATTCAGCATGGGCCATTAGCCACCTTCCTCCACTGTTCACTACTTGCCCTTTCTCAGCCCAAACGTTTATTCTATCAGAAGGCACAAAAGGGACATGAAACCTAAAGTTTCTCAGTTTGAACTACCTAAGAGTAGTACTTAACTTCAGCTGTGCTCACATGTGTACTCTGTAAAGAGCTGCAGACTTTCAGGTCTTCATTGTTCCTGGTTGGTGGTGTGCTTCATTATACATCGGGAGACATCAGCTGTTGGAGGAGAAACCCTGAGCAAGTCACAAGAAATCTCTAGGTCTTAGTTTTCCATCAGTAAACGTGGTATTCATTTGGAGGAGGGCTGTAGGGCTCAGTTTGTTAGTCATGGAGAGATGATTGCACAGTTTCACCTTTGCTTTGCAAGTTATGCTGATCAGCTGAGCTGTAGCAATTGTACAATCTCCTAACCTGGTTCAAGTGCTGTTGTGTTTGCAACCTTTCTGGCACCAGCATGTTTTTCAGAGTGGAGAGAATGGGGAGATATTTCAGTTACATATTGCCATTTCATATTGTATATCGCAATCATTTTATTAAGCACTTGGTTTTGGGGAGGATGAGGTTATGAGACAAGACGACTCAGTGAAGCAGAAAGCCAAGGATCCCCACATGGCTGCATGGCCTCCATCTGCTAAGCAGGGGCATGCAGTGGGGCCTGGAGTGCAGCTTCTGAAGTGGGAACTGGGAAGGAACCATACCGCAGGGCTGGGCACAGGACTGGCTGCAGGGAATGAAGATTGCTAAAAAGGTGGCAGCTTGGCAATGTTATAATAATTGCTTGGACATTGTTTCAGAAACTTGATGCTTGAGGGACCTGCACCCCTTCTACCCCCTATTCCCAGAAGTCTGTCCCTGGACACTGTCATCAATCTCAGAGTTCATTTCCTGGTTAAACAAACAGCAATTAAATAACACAAGACAGGCAACGCCTAGAGACGCTGTCTCAAACTTGCCCTAGACAGACCATGTGACACCAGACTCCCTGTGTTTTGTCTCTTGGCTAAGACATGTTAATCATAAGAGGAATTACAGAGTGCAACACCATGTGTACGCCAAGGGAAGGTGAGCCTGGCCCACTGGGGAAATGCACTCTGGTTCTTGGCACTGCAGAGCCAGCCTTGTCCGCAGCGGATGTGTTGGGCAGCCGGCACTGGGCCAGGTGACCCAGAACGAAACACACCCCTTTTCATTTGCTCTGCTAGGCCTGTGTAGAGAAATGAAAGAGAGCAGAAAACTCAGTGCCTCTAGCATGTTCCTACAGCAGTTGGCACAACCACAAGAGGCAGATCATGATCTTCAAGAGGTGTTCACGAGTAGAACCAGGGGGAAAGGGGAAATCAAATATTTGCTTGTAGCAGGAAAGTGTAACTAAGGAAAAAATGTAAGATCTTTCTAGTGCACTCTATTAAACTAGTATAGTTCTCCAAAAGTAAGTGATTCAAAGCATGCTCTTTGACACCCATCAACAAAAAGGAACAAAGCACTAAGGGACATACCCTCAGACTCCTGGTGCTAAAGGAGAGACGGATTAGACATCTGAGACTGATGAGTAGTTCACTCGGTATTTCCTTCAGCTCTTGCAATCTTCAGTTGCCTCCCAGTAAAAGTACACAGAAATAAACTAAAGATGAAAAAAAATGTCACTGTGACACTGTTCATTTCCTATACATGAAGCCTCATTCACTTAACCCATCATCATCAAGGTTCAAGGACTTTTTCACTTGTATTCACTGCTGATTGGATCATAATCCTCCTTGGGGTCCATCACCCCCAGGGTGAAAATTCATGGAGCAGCAAGGTATCTTTAGTCTCCTCACACAAACAGAAGCCTTTCCTTTGCTCATGTGTGCAGTCAATACTGACATGTATTTGCAACATGCTTTGACTGGCCCTTGGTTCCTCTGAAATAGGCAGTCGTGAATTCACTTGTTGGTGCTTGAATTCCTTGCTTTTGTAATGAATACGTAAAGTTATTAAAACTGGAAGAATCTTAAAAATGTAAATTCTGTTCCATCACAAATTCCTCTTTTAATTTATGTATGTTGGGCAGAGAAATTGCTTCAATTATGTTTCAGTTGACCTCGCTACTAGGATTTTTACACTCCAAGTATCCACATGACTGGATTTCAGCTTCCAGCACTTCAGGGAATGTTTCTTTCTTTCTTACACTGTTTGCAGATTACTGCAGGCAGAATGAACCAGAAAATTTGAGAGGGGGGAGCAAATCCTGAAATCCAGAAGCTGGTCCCTCTATACATATAAAACATGTCAGATGGTTCACCATCACGACGGAAAGGGACTTTGCGCAACTCGGATACTTCTATCGTGTGACAGAACACCTGCATCTCAAGGGAATGCTCATGAGGAGGAGGGACAGAGAGTAAAAGGTCTATAATGCATTTAGCTTGAACTGGCTTAGACATTTTTTACTGCTCAGATCTGCTACGTAAATCCCAATTGTGTATCTGATCTATCAAGTGTGATTTGGGAAACCAGCATTTGTTGGAAGCTGATTTGGGTTTGGGGTCCTATCAATACTTTTTATGAGGGGTCTCAATTAAGCTTTGTGTTCCCTGACCCCCAGCAGCCCCCTCATGCAGAATTTATGGAGGAAATATAGCCACAAACTTCCCACCTGACTGTTACACCAAGGGACTGCATCACATCTCAGCAAGTCCCAGTCTCTCCTGAGTAGGCTTTCAGAAGCAGGACCTGTAATCAATGCGTTCCCAGCATACCTGGTCTGGCAAAAAACGTCACAAAGTCTTGCTGCTGAGCTCATCTGCCCTGAGTCCACTTTAGGTCAGTGAGGCGTTGCTTTTCTTTACTGCTACTAGATTACTGGTTTAGTTCCCTACTTCACCACCGCTAAGTAAGTCAAACTTTTCCCAGTAGTTTCCTTTCAGTAAATATTTCCATGCTTTGGCGATTTCTTACCATGAGTCGTGAAATAGGAGCAAAATACCCTAATTAGCCACTTGCACCTCAGAGCCATACACTTTGCTTCTTTCACAATTTTCTGTGTCTTCTAAGATGCCTACCAGTTAAGTAGATGCCACTGAGATTTCAAACAATGTTGTCTGCTGGAGTACTGAACTGTTTGCTTTCTGGAGATATTTATGGCCATTTAACTTAGACATTTTGTTTAACATGCAATAAAGCCCTTTGCCCCATTTGCTTCCACAGGTCTCACAGCAGTCAGAACAGTTTAGAATATGACCATTTTGATGAAGAACTCCCTTTTCCATGTAATTAAGAGTACTAAACACATGGTACGAGCTTCAACAGCCATGAAGCTAGCCTAATCAAAGATGAGCACTTTCTGCTTCTCTGACAGATTTTGGACCTGTAAAAATCAATAGAAAATTTCTCTCCTTCTTCAATAAAAACACATTTTTCAAAATTGACATCTGCCTTAGCAGCTATTATATTGTACTATATCACTAGTATTTGAATTGCGGAAACACCCTGTCATGGAAAGGACTCCAAGATGCCAGACACTGAACAACAAAGAGTAAAAGCCTGGTCAGTATTTTTACTGAAGGAATATGTCAATTCAAAGTGCTCTCTACACTGCTTTACTTCTTGGAAGAGACATCTCTTAATTGTCTCTGTTTTTTTGCTGTTGACAGAAAGAAGGCCAGTCCAGAGCTTACCTCATTGCCCAGGAGCTGATGTCTTCAGAAAAAGTGTGAGTTCATTGTTACAAGCTATTATCTGTTGCTCTCCTAAAACTGAAGCTACACAATCCACCCTTCAACATTGGTTTGATGGCAATTAATAAAAGTTTGTCTTTTTCCCCAGATATGTGGAGATGCTCCAGCTGTTACGTATGGTAAGTAAATAATTTTAGTCACAGAACCCCAATTGCCCTTTTACTTAGCTGCAATTTAGAAGACATAAAAGCATTGAAGAGACTGAAGTGAATTTGAGGAGGAATGGCTTACTGTGAACCATTGCAAAGAATACGTCTGCCACTAATCTGTTCTTGCTACAGATCCTCAAATCTAGCGTTTGTCATTCACAGGGGAAAGTGTTGACCAACAGTGCTTACTGGGGCTCTGAGACTGGTGTAAGATGCAGAGTAAGCCTAGCGCAGAGAAGGAGATTGTGATGAACAGGGGTGAACACTCTCCCTTTAGAGACAGGAGCAGACCTATGAAGCATGGGTATTTGGTTTGAACAGATACACTCTGCTTCCTTTTCAGCTTCTTTTTTCTGATAATGCAATATCAGTAATACCCAGTGTGGCCTGGATATCCACACTGTGACACAGGTAGTCACTATGGGCAAAATACAGACTCTGGTGTCAGAAACTCATGAGGGAACACACACAAAGAATCACTTGTAGTGCCTGATAGAGAGCTCTTGTATGGTATAAACCCACTGGTGGCTTTGTCCCAGAAGACCTTGCGTCCCTTTAACAGAGCTGCCACTGCTTACTTGGAGACTGGTACACAGCTTAGGTAGCCTCACTCTCGACATCTTTCTTGGATGTTAGTTGCGAGGCAGTAGGGAATAATAGCCACCACAAAAAGCATGCCCACTGCTGCTTGGAAAGAAGTTCCCTGAGAAGACAAAAAGTAGCTCCAGTTTGTCCTTGGAGGACACCCCAAACCCTAGCAGTGGACAGGAACTCTGATAAAAAGTAACGACGTCAGCATTGTGTTGCTGCCTGCTCATTGTGCCTCTCAAGCAAGCTGCTAAAGCTTAAAAGCCTTCTCAGGCTTGGGCAGCAGAGGCAGGAAAGCAGCCTTATATGTGACAAACACCTTGCAGATGATTGCATTTCAAAAAATCAGAAACTGCCGAGCTGGTCAGCTGGGAACCATACACTTTAAGGGACTTAGCTGCTTAGCTGGAGTCTACCAATATTTTGATAAATCAGTGATAACCTGCCTATCTCATCTATCTTGGCTTTCCTCTGATTTCTGCACATTATTTGACATGAGTGAGACACAGTTATAGTTATCCATTGTCCCCTGGAGAAGCCAGCGTGTTTCCTTCACCTGTAGACTACAGGGCTTCTGATCACTAAGAATACTCACAGATCTCCTTACTGAAATTAAGATTTCCAAAAGTATCATCAAGAAAAAAAAAAGAGAAAAGCCTCTGCCAGTTTCTAAATCAAAATAGGAGAAAAATGTACACAAAAGAAATTACCATGCACAGAGACTATTAGCCACTCTGCATCTTCATTAGATGCATCCAATTAAAACATTCTTAATGTATTTAATTTTCCATTTCCAAGTACATTTGTACTTTGATACATTATCAACAGTGTGGAAATGTAGGGCTGTACTAGAGTGCATGTACAGTGTACTGGATTTACTGGAGGTGTCTAGGAGAGGCCTCTTCTTTGCATTATATCCTAGTATTTTCCATATACCTTTAGGAGATAAAAGCGGCTTACTAACATGGCCTGAAAAATCTTCAATATATAGATCCAACTCTTGCAATGCACTTCAGTGCCTTTAGCCACAACAGGAATAGCTGCACACCCTCATGGCTGCTACAGCATCATGTTACTGTCAGGCTACCTTGCCTATGTTGTTGCTGGGCCAGGAAAGGGATGCTTCAGGACTTTCCCAGTCCCTTCAGGACTTACTTTGTCCTTTTCTACTTCCCCTGGTAAATCCCTGTGTGGTGAATTTGGCTCTGAGGCTATGTGTGTAGATGAGTAATTTATGCATTTTCACACTAATCCTATTTTCCGCCTGTAGAAATCATTTGGAAGGAACAGGAAATGTCATTTTTAATCTCTTTTCCAAGTTGACACCTTTGATATGGGACAGGGATTCTGGTTTATATCTTTGCTAAAGTTTTTTAGTTTAGAAACACTTATGGATGCAAGGGCATGCTGCTCTTCTGCTGGATGGGCTCCAAACTGTTGGTAATCCCTACTAAAAAGAATCTTCATAAAAATTACGGCTCATAGGTTAGTTAGGGAAAAAGTCTGCTTGATTGCTAGTTTTATCTGCTGCAGTGCTCCAGAGATGGTTTAAAAGATATGAGAGAATGAAAACAGAGAGTTTTCCTGGCTTGACTCAGAAATGTAACTACTCCCTGCTCTCCTGTTGGGGAATTCAGACACTTGCTAAGCAGAAATGTTTATTTCAGAAAATAAGTAACATTACCTGGAGCTTGGCCTGCCAGTCCTGGAATTAAGGTTTTAAGGCATGAGGGAAACTGGCTCTGTTTTAATCATACTTAACCATTAGGTTTGGATCAGCTGGTTAATTTATCACGGAAAAGATACCAGTAATAGCACTGCTATGACTGGGCAAGTTATTCTACTTCTGTCAGTCATCAATTTTAATTGGAAGGACTTGATGGTTTTTATATATGTTTCAGTCCTGTAAAGGAATATTCCACTGAATCCTGTTTTGCTGGGATTTTGTTTCCCTGCCTGCCCATCTCAGTAGAGTAGAGTGATCTTATAAGTATTTTGCATATGCTTACTATTTCCTTAATTATGAAAGTTAGAGGACCAAAAGAGGAGTAAAAATTTCAAACTAAAATAAGAGATGGGCCTAAAGTAAACACTTGAATGAATGCATTGGTTTGCAAAGTTAAGCTACTTACAGGTTGTAAAATGTCAGAACCACTGTAACCACACACTCTTCACTGTCCCTGTCCCACTTCCCATTGTCTCAAGTTAGAAAGTTCAGAAAGATCTGCATCAATTTTAGGATGAGATTTTGGGTGCACAATTTTGATTAATGACTTTCTTCTGCAGTGGAAACGTATCCTGCTTGCCCCATCACCAAACGCATACACTCCTTTAGGGGCTACCAGAGGCTTTTTTCAGGAGACTCAACAAGCAATTTTCTCAACTAGAGATTTAATTGCTTCTATGAGTTGGCTTTCTAAGTAGTGAGGATGTATGAATGGTGCCTGGGTTAGAGACTGAGGGAGAAGAGAGGAACAGCCAGTCTGTTTTCACACTTGACTGCTAGTTCAGGCTCTCCTTAATTTAGAAGAGATCAAAAATCTTTATGGGAACAGGAACAGAGGGTTCATTTCTGTGTTTTATCGGGTGCCTATAGCCCTAGCATATCCCATCTCTGCTGCTATAGGCTGATGTCTGCATGATAGCTACCTACTGCAGTGGCATTCAGAAATAAACATTTCTCTGGTGCAATCATGTTCCATCTAGAAAGCCACAGTCCAAGCACTGTTACCTTTCCCACCCCAAATACTGTTGGATCTTTATATTCACCTGTTGCCCAGTGTATTATTCCAGAAATCTAGAGAAACCCTTACCAGTTTCACAACATGTAAGTCACTCAGACTACAGGGGTAATATTGCCTAACCGAGGCTTTTCAATACTGTCATACTTGAAAAAGTTACAATGACCTAATTACTCCTTTTTGCATATTTGAATAGCATTAGGAATAATCACAACAGTAAAAAATTGTGCTTTGCTGTGCACTCGCTGTTGACACAGGTCCCACTGGCAGATGTCACAAGCAACCACCAGTGACCACAGAGTCACCAAACTGCCCTCAAGGTACAACATCCCATTCATGGCCAGTTAGGACCAAAGGCTTCCTTGACAATCATATCTCAGCTCAGGCAAATATTTCTCTCTGTTCTCCATCACGGACTTATCAAGAAAACAGTTTCTAAATGCTCATCTTCAAGTCTCAAGTCTCATCTCCTCTAAACCCAAATATTGGTAAAAAAGGCAAGGAAATAAACCACACCCTAGCTACTTTCAGAAAGGAAAAAAGGCTTTTCTTAAGCCAGCAGCAGGAGCAGTTTCCCAAATCATTTCCAGGCTTGGCTGGAGCTGCTATTCATTCAGCATAACAGAATCTGTTTGGCCTTTCAGTGGAGACTTTAATAAATTGATTGATTGCCAAAACGATGACATTTCCATACACCCACTCTGCTATTGAACTGAAAGAGTGGAAACATTGTGTTAGCTCACAAACTTGGTATCAGTTGGTGTGGTAGTAGTGATAATAATCTAAAGGGTTAGCTGTTACTTGCCCTACTCAAAGGCAATGCAGTTGTCTGGAGCAGGGAGTTAAGAACTCATTCTGGACTGAGCAGATGGGACTGGCAGGGCCTTGCAGCCCAAGTGCCTGATCTCCTGGTACTCACAATTTAGTTTTCTGAAGTTGATTAGTTTTTGCATTTCCTTCAGGATCAAACTTTGTCATTCTTTTCTCCTTTTTCTCTTCCCCATTAAGGCAGGCTGCACTTGTCATCTTTTTCTTAGTGCTAGCTCCTGAACAAAAATGCTGCAGGCTGCTTTCTCAGCCCAATGTTTCACACATCACCTCTGAGGACCAAGAGTGTGGTTTATTTGTTTCCCTTCAGCCAGTCTGTTTCAAATGACTTCACTCGATGTACACAAATCAAACTTAGTGTGACTCACTCTGCCTCAGGATCCCAGTCTGTATGGGATCAAGCATTTGCTTGATAGTGTACCATGTTCACATTTATTTTGTCTTTGGCTTTTGTACATAGAATCACCTTTTGGTGCATAAACCCCTTTGAAGTCATTATTACTTCCCTCCAAGGCATTTACTGAATAAAGGTACCTAAAAGGACAGCTCTGCACTGAAAAAACACCAGCTCCGACACCTCCCTGTTCAAAGAAAGTTGATCCTGTTTCCTGGTTTGCATTTTCCTTATAACAATAGGCCACAATTCTTAGAAACACCAAGACCAGATTTATGCTTCCTCAGCATTTGAAGGTATGGATATGAATATGATATGAATAGATATAATGTGCTGGTTCTCCAACCTTTGGAGCAGGTTGGGATCCAACCCTGCACTGGGCATCCCCAAGGCTTCTGGCTGCAAAATAAATCTTAGGAAATAAAAAAGAAAATCATCTTAGTGCTCAAGTCACTAACTCCAAGGTACATAAACACAGATTGTCATGAAGTCAGACTCACTAGTTAAACTCTACTTTCAGAATTCTTGTGAGCAGCGTGTTCTTAAGAACAAAAAATAAACATCTAATTTAGGAGCCGCTATTAGATGTTAGACAAAACAGAACTCCATCTTTCTAATTATTTACACTTCCAGTGAATGATTGGCTGAGCCTTTTTTACTACTGTGAATTTCTTGGATGATGTTCAAAGTTCTGCTGGACCAATCAACTCTTTACTTTCCTAATTACATGCTTTAGTGAATGGAACATGCTGGCTAAATGAAGAGCTAGCTGTTAGACCCTCTGAAGCTCTTATAAAGGCCTAAAGATGCACAATTACAAAAGAATAGCCTGCCCTCACTTACAGTAGGCTGGTTTTTTTTCTTTATTTATTCATTGTTGTCTTCATTGGCAGTGGGAAAATAGCTATGTATCAGGCAGGGAGATTCTGCAGTGGGAATGTTGAGCCAAAATAGGTTTCAGATAATCTGTATATCTCTTAAAAGGAGAGGGAAGTCACACTAGCACATTTGGCATCAGGACAATTCCCTGGTAACAAGCCCCACTAATACAGTATTCGCAATACATACTCTACAGCTTGCCAGTTCTGGAACTCATTTGCAGTGTTTTGGATGAATGTGTGTATTTGACTACATGTGAGTGTGTGTTGAGGTCAGGGTTCCTGACCTAGATTGTACCCTGCAATGGCAGGATAAGAGACTAATTGTGTCTGCTGTGATAGTATTTTCTGCTGTTCATCTGGCATTGTTTCTGCTGAGCTCAGTAATGAGAAATCTGGGAAGATCACTGCTCAGTGCAGATCAAGGGTCACTCATTCTGCTACAGGAGATGTGCCACTTTTTAATTCAGGGTGACACTTTCACTTTCATCATTAGGAAAGAGGCTGCTGGCGGTAATGAAGATACCTCCAAGAACCACCCATGAGTCAGACTTGGCTTAGAGCATACTGTACAGCATCTCATGCCTGCATGAAGCTTTAATATGGAGACTCTCTTCTTCCTCTTTGATCTCTTCACCCTCCCCTCAGGTGTAATGCCTAGATGTCCAAAAGAGCCTTAGACTGCAATATGCAGTACCTGTGGAATCCACCTTCATTTTAAAAGTGAAAGAGGTTGTAAAAGCTTGCACCATTTTATGCAATCAGTCTAGAATTCAGGCTGAAGCCTATTGCAGGTGGCAGAACCATCACCTTTTTCCAGTGAAGGTAGAGACTGATTTCAGTCTTATCATTTCCTAACTACCCCTACTAGACTGGCTGCAGTAGTCCCTGGTTCCCCAGGGATCCATGGGCCACTTGGATGAACTGATCTAACTTCGCATATTCTGTTTATACACAGAAAAAGCAGACACATATTCTGGATCCAGACTGAATTACTGTACCCTGGATCATCTTCAAGTAGAAGTTAAAGAAGAGAAATTGCCCAACATAGCAAATATATATATCTATACAGGCAGTTTTTTCTCCTGGGTAAACTACTTGCCTGAAGCAGTGGCTTAGTTGATGAGAGATTAGTTTTCCTTCCTTTCACTAGGGTCCTGCAAGGTTAAATGTTCTCAGGCTGATAAAGGCTAACTGGCAGCAGGGCTGAAATGCAGAAAGGACCACAATATGTATGGGATGTATACATCTTGCAAAATGGGTGTTGATATGCATACAGGATTGCTACAATTGTTTTTTGCAGCTGGACTCCAAAGCATATTCAGCCCCATTATTGGAGAGATTTAATACACAAACTCACTGTTTCTGCATCTGCTCACAAAATCCTGGAAGCAAAACCCAAAACTAACTCTTGTCCTGTTAACTACCCCTTTTGCCTTTGGATTAGAATATCACATTTCACATAGATGTTGAATCCTCAGAGAACTTCCTTGCCAAGTGCTCTACCAAAAACCTCTGCTTGCTGGCATTGCTGACGCCTTTGAAATAGTACCTAGAGATAACTACTTGCTACAAAGTTTTCCAGGTTGCTGATCCCAGGTAAATTAGGCTACCTTTCTGTAGCCCTGAGCCAGGTACCTAAATCTTTTTTTTTTTTTTTTCCAAAACTCTCCTGTAATCACTGTTTCCTCTTAGCATTAGCAGGCACTGCCAGCATCTCTAATGCATCTCATACCCCAGCGACCAGCTTCAGCCTCATCACCTCATAGAGGGTATCAGATTCTACTCCAAGAGCCAAGCATGTGACAGTTACGCAGTGCTCCACATAAACCATATGATCTTGTTGAAACTAACCCCACATTCCTCCTTGTCTCGTGCCCTTATAACAGGCTCCATTTACAGTCTCCATTTGCAGCAGAGAACAGAAGTTCTTCAGAGGCATTCTTGGGGAAAAATATTTAACTTGTGTGAGTTGGCGATGTGTGGCCATTGGATGACTGCAAAGGTCTTATTTATGGGTGCCCCAAATATAATGAAAAGTTTTATGTTTCAGTTTTATGTGTTCAAAAATGTATTTTTATAGTGCAATTGCTAACCTTCTGTGTCACCTAGCTAGCTTGGGTCATGCTTTCACATGCACACAAAAACACTGGTGCAAGTATAGGCATAAGACAGGAGTAAGATCTATCTGTAGGCTCATATGCCCCTGGATGAGACTCAGCTCTGTGGCCATCATGCCAGAGCCTTAAATGGAACGACTTCAGTTCATGCTGCTGTTTTCTAAGAAAGATTTGACCCAGCAGGGAATTCTGTGGACTCAGTGTTTGCTACTTTCTGTGTTTAGACATGGGGCTTGGGTGACAGACACGGAGACCTTCAGGTGCCATGATTGATTAGAGTTAGTGAGACTGCAAAAGCACTTTGCATTTGATTAATGACTTCCCAGGCACTCAGCATTTTCAATAGTGACTTTTTTTTTTTAATGGATGTTTATCGTGATTACTGTTATGCTGCGGGTTTTTTATTAATCATTAGGAATCAGGCTATCCAGGCAACTGGAATTAAATAATTTGGCAGAGAATTCATTATAATCAAAGGGACAGGCAATTAATGACTAATTAAATCCACTGAGATGCTGTGGGAAAGGAGTGTTAACCTTGTTGTTCAGCTATGGTGGAAAGTAGACAGATACAGAGCTGTTCCATGTTAATTTGGAAAAGATGACATTTCTGTAACATAATAGGTTACTTAAGCACATCAGTAGTGAACTTACTACAGCTATGCACTTCCCCAGGCACAATAAGCTGAAAGAACCCTTTGGATTCTTTCCCTTTCCCCAGTCTGGATTAATTAGGATGACTGAGGACTTTGAAAAGTTGCAGATTCCTTTGAGTTAGGAGAAGCATCCAGAAGAGGGACTGACTGGGTTAGTTGGTTGGAAGGCCTCTGGAGTGTATGCTGGCTGAAATATGTAGTTAGGCTTACTCACACACCAGAAAAAAATGGGAGCTGGAATAGCACAACATTGGGATTATTTGTTGTACTGGGGCAGGACACATTGTGGAAATCAGATCTAGATAATTAGGAAACACAGTAATACTCTCTCAGAAATTTTTATGATCTTGTTTTGTCCAGGATATAGTTAATAAAAAAGCAAATTGACATCATGATCTTTCTTCTACCTAGTTCTAGTGGCTTTTCAGAAAACAAATGCTTCATCTGTCAAAGTTGCTAAAAAAACATAGTGTATGTGTGACTTTCCTTTTGGCTAGTATCTATTAGATATTCCATTTGTTCCAGTTCATAGTGAGCCAGTGTGTGCACTGCAGTTGACAGTGTTATAACAGAAAACCTAGGAATGAATCTGAGGACACTAAAAACTGCTCTTGCCTGGAGTCAGTTCCTACTGGTGAGGAGAGAAGAATTTTGAAGTTCTTTGCTCAGAGGTTCTCCTGTTCCTTATAGAACCTTTCAGCAGGACCACAGTCATACCAACCAGATCCCCAGCATGCTCAAATCAATATAGCTACCTTGATTTAATCAAACTCAAGTGGACTATCTAATGTAAAATATGGATCCCCAGGGAAACATACTCTTCTGATTTGCTCATACCTGGGCATTAGCAAGTTTCATGGAAATCAATTATTTCAGACTCCTCCTTAATTATTCCATGTACTTATAAAAGTTAACTAGACAGAAGCCAGAGTCATGAGAAATGCCGTGGTAAATCCCAGTACAGCCTAAGGAAGTTCTTAATATTGTCCCTAAAAGTTCAGGGAACAGAACTTGAATTTTTGGCATTAGGTTTCATGATCACTAGATCCTGACAGAGGAAGATACTCAGCCTATCCCATCCTGGTTCAGGGTCGGATAGAAACAGCTTGGCATCTTTCAATGAGCTGTGTGACCTTAGAGGTTTCTTTTTATCAAGCCCCCACTCCCTTTCACAGCACATTTGGCCACATCACATACAGTGGGGTAGGAGTCCAGGAAATGGTCTCTGAGTGGAAAAAGCTAGCTGCCATTTCTATTAACTCATCCAGTAGAATCACCTTCCCAGCAATTGTTAAAGCAGCTGCATTTTTTTTTTCCTGATGAATTGCCTTTTATGGGCAGACAGAGACTTCTTTTAATATATCTTTGAAAAAACATTGGTTTTAATAATAACTAACTTTTTGCAGAGTAGCATGTGAAAAAATACATTCACAGCATGGATCTGGCCAGACTGGTCAGACACTAAAGCCTTCCTTCACACTAGATCTTGGGCTGAAGCAGAGCTCAGTGTGAACCTGCTGGAAGAATGACTCCTGGTGTGATGGCCTTAGTCTGACAGGATGCAACCAGGGCTTTAACAGCAGCTCTGCTGTGACTAGATGCTTGGGTTTTGTATGTGGTTATGAGTTACCTGACCCTTCATGAGATCACCAAAAGCTCCTTTTGGGACTTGTGTTTTTTTCTCAGGATGCAGTGTTAGCATATCCATAACATGTGGTAGATTCTGTCTTAAATCTAAGTTCGTTGTTTTCCTAGTAATGCTATATTCTAGTAAGTCTTGTGGTCTTGACTACTGGCCAGACCACACTAGATCATATCATATCAATACGGTCCCTCCTGGCTTCAAAGTCAGTGAATCTAAGAATATGCAGCCACAAAGCCTCCGTTCAAGTATTTTTAATGTTGAATTTAAAAACAATACCTGACTTGATACTTACTGGAAAAAATTGGCATGTGTAGGCATGCAGAGAATGCTGCAATTCCCTAGCCTTACCTTCACTCCAAAAAAAAGAAAGGAAGGTCAGATAAGGACAGACAGTATTTTTATATGGAAGGAAGCTTTGCAATCTCCTAGTCTGCAGCTGCTGTACCAAAACTAGTCACCAGGACCTTTCAAACCTCACCAGTTACTGTAGCCTCTCTACTGAGCTGTTATTTTGATTATTTACTCTGGTTTTCACTCACACCCCTTTTTTCCTGACATTTTTGCAATAAAAACTCCATGCACTTCATGGCTTATTGGGATTAGAAAAGGCGCTCGCAGAATTAGTTTCTAAGCAATTGTATATGAATGCCCAGTTTCTGCTCTCATCACAAACTGGGATGCACTTAGGTTTCTAATTGTTCTCTTATTTTCATAGAAAAACTGAGATTCAGATACTTTGCCCATGAAGACCTGGCTAGCAGAAATGGGAAATTTAACACTAAGAGCCCAACCTGACCCTCATGGAGGAACACACAGAGTCATCTCCTTACAGGGAATACAGGAGAGAATTAAACCTATAACAGTTCTGCAGGACCACCCTCAAGCAAACACTGAATACTATAGGAAGGCTTTTCAATTACTTGTACTTTGTAGCGATACTGAAGCAGCAGGTGCTGAAGTCACACACCCTTTTAATTGTATTGAATGAAGGCTGCTGCTTTCAAACAACAGATACTGCCCTGAAGATAAACCATCTAGTTACAGTACCCTAGCTCCTGGCAAAGGCAGCCGGAATCCCTGCGTTAGGAACCTGCCTCACGCTACTCAGCAGCAAAGCATTAGTTATACCCCTGCACAGCATCAGCTTTCCTGGCTTCTTGTATGGTGCATTGCATTGATATTGAGTCAGATTCTTTGAATCACCATTGCACCCCATTGCCAGAGTTTGCATTCAGACCTTGTCATGGTTTAACCCCAGCCAGCAACTAAGCACCATGCAGCTGCTCACTCACTTCCCCCCTACCCAGTGCGATGGGGGGAGATAATCAGGGGGGGAGAAAAGTAAAATTCATGGGTTGAGATAAGAACAGTTTAATAAGACAGAAAGGAAGAAAATAATAATGACAATAATAATAATATTATAATTATAATGATAATGATAATAGAATTGCAATATACAACGCAAGTGATGCACAATGCAATTGCTCACCACTCGCCTACCGATGCCCAGTTAGCTCCCGAGCTGCAATCCCCGCCCCCCCCCAGCCAACTCCCC
>JANZLQ010000124.1:0-26012 GCA_026212715.1 Elanus axillaris | reverse complement strand
CTGAACTCAAAACACAGCACTGTACCAGCTACTAGGAAGACACTTAACTCTATCCCAGCTGAAACCAGGACACCCCAGTAACCAAAACTGAGTTCAAGCTATGGGGCACTTTTCTGTCGCCCCTGTTACCCCTCTAATTTTTACAGCTTTTTGCGATGGTTTAATTTCCAGCTCACACTTGTTGTTCATTTAAAACACTAATTTGGGCTGCTGTATCAATTAAGAATTCCAGACTTATCCGTTTTGGGCCCACAGGAATGTGTATATAAGGCTCTTTATCAGCAGACCACTGGCAAATATTCACCATGCAGGTTGGGCAACCTGAAGCCCAAACCACAGCTTCTA
Source organism: Elanus axillaris (assembly GCA_026212715.1). Classification (NCBI taxonomy): domain Eukaryota; kingdom Metazoa; phylum Chordata; class Aves; order Accipitriformes; family Accipitridae; genus Elanus; species Elanus axillaris. The sequence continues at coordinate 25,667 of JANZLQ010000124.1, read as the reverse complement.
GTTTTTTTAGCCCATCCAGTTCCTCTCGCAGCGATGCAGAAGGATTCCGTTTCTCTTCCTGAGTGGGCAGGGTTGCCGCCATTTCCCTTTGCTCTCTGACCTTCCCCCCAGCATTCCCGCCGGCTCCCGATGTTGGGTGGACTCCGCCTGTGCGGCGCTGCCTGGGGCGCCCCTGCGCCAGCACCTCCGTGAGCTCCGGCAGCCCTGTTACCGGACAGTCACAGGTTCTCCTCTCCCCGGGGTCCGCAACCCCAGCCCCGTGGTCTACATTAATGTTACAGATGCACAAATAGCCAAATCCAACAGAAGTTAAAGCTCAGATTTATTCTTCAGTAAGAGTTGGTTAGAAGTCCAGTAACATTTTATAAATCCACAGGCACGATGGTGTAAGAGGAATTAGTACTGCACAGGCAACTTAAGAATCCTTGAGTTTTAAAGTGATGGCTCAAAATGCACATATCACTCCCTACAAGCTGAGGGCTCTCTCCCTCAGGAGTTACCTCAGTTGGTGCCCTGACCCGAGGGGGAATCCCTGACTGTAGACCCACTGCTCCCAGGAGGACTGCTTCTCTTCAGGGGAAAAAAGAATTCCCATAATGGACTGCATCTCTCCCCATGTATGTATATTAGGTCTCAAAAATTGATCAAGCTCCTCCGACGGACCTACAGGATCTTCTAACTTCTTCATTCCCTACTTATACGCCCTCAATTCTACATTAGTAAGCAGCACATTCACATATTCAACACCCCCTTGAACTCCTGCCATTGGCACCTCCCACAATGGATACATCCTAGCCTCTTCCCTGCTCCCTTTCTATGACCCTTAACTGATTCATCCCCCTTCATCGCTACCCGGTTTCAGGTCTAAGATTAGTGACAGGAGCCTCCTCAGCCACATCCTCCTCCTCACCCATATCTTCCTGCTGCAGGAGGTAGGTTATCCAGAGGGTCTCATTTCTTTTCCCTTCTCTCTCTTTTACCTTCTTCAACCTGCTCTTTCTTCTTCAGCTTAAAAATTCCAACTCCACACAATCCCATCCAACACATGACATAATCACTCTCCTCTTGATGAAATGGTTTCTTTGAATTAACATAAATATTAAGAGCTTGACAAATCCAATTCTCATCTGATCCATACTGTGGCCAATACACCAAGTCTTCCCTGATAGGTCCTTTTGTCCATTCAAACATACATTAATTCACCATGTTGACCTTATCCTTTTCTTTGGTACATGAGCTATAATCCCAATTTGCCAGTTTCATTCCTAATGGACTATCCGAGGGAACACCACCTGGTAACTTTTTCCTCCCTCTCTTCCCAGGACTGAGCTTTCCCACCCCTGTCCTCTTTTTCCTTGGACTGGCTTCCCTGCCTCCTGTCCCATTTTCCTGCTTTTCCCTAATGGACTCTATGGGAAACAGCAATTCTTGGCTCCCTTTTTTTCCTTGGGACTCAACCTTCCAGCTTCAGCCTCCTTCCAACTACCTTTCCCAGCACCAGACTTTCATACAGCCTCCTTCCAACTGCCTTTCCCAGCAACAGGCTTTCTGTACAGCCTCCTTCCAACTACCTTTCCCAGCGCCAGGCTTTTCGGCTTCCATTCTCTTGTCCCCTCCTTTCCCCTGGGGGAGTCATTCACTCCTTTCTCAACTCGCTTCATCTCTTTAGTGGCCATTTCCCTCACGGGAGGATGGAACCGCAGTTAGAAAGACTCCACAATCACTTCGTGAGTGCGACCTGGCTCCCCATGTCTCACACACACACCCCTTTCAGTCCTTCCCCCTATCCGCCACCCGGGAGGTACTTACAGTCCTTTGTTCTCACCCGGGTCTTGTGCACAAGGTTTAATGGCTGCCATCGCCTCCAGGGAGCCCTACCCCCTCTTTGCTCCACAAGTCCCCTGCCAGGATCATTGACCTCCAGTGGCACCAGAGGGAACTGAAGAGACCACCGAAATCAGCGGGCTGTGCCTTCCATTCAGGACCCTTTAGCCCCACGGCAGTGAGGCTTCTGTCATCCCGGACAAGCACCCAATTGTGAGAAACAAGCCCACATAGATTTTAAAATGTTTTATTCAGTGACAAAGTCAGTGGAGCAAAGTACAGTGCTGGGTGCAAAGCACACCGTCAGGCCTAATTGTGCAGGTTAAGTACATGTTCTACATACGTGTTCACTAGATGTCTTATACATATTCATTAGTTTTCTGGGAAACTATTACATATGCAAATGCCCTTTATACAGGTGCATTGAATGTCTCTGGTGGTCGTCAGGAGTCCTCTGGTGGTCTTCCTCACTTGTCCGCTGCTTGACCCTTCTCGGATGATTCTGCACAGTGCGATCTTCTGCACGCTTTGATACATCTTTGTGGCAGTATGTCCATGTCCCGCCCCCCCGCCCCCAATCCTATTGACAGGAAATAAATCTCTTCCAAGCAGAGACAAGGGGAAGGAGAAGAAAAAGCCTAAACCCTGGAGGCCACAGGTTAAAATGTGAACTGGCCAACTGAGATGTGCCAGGTACACTGAGGTGACTGTCTTGGCCAATAGGGATTAATGACCGCAGTCAGATTCAACAGGGGTATAAAGGGGGTCCCGCCGGAGGACACGTAGGCATCAGTCCTCCTGGGAGCAGCAGGTCTGTGGTCAGGGACTCTCCCTCAGGTTGGGCACCGACCGAGGTAACTCCAGAGGGAGAGAGCCCTCAGCTTGTAGGGGAGTGATATGTGCATTTTGAGCCATCACTTTAAAACTCAAGGATTCTTAAGTTGCCTGTGCAGTACTAATTCCTCTTACACCATCGTGCCTGTGGATTTATAAAATGTTACTGGACTTCTAACCAACTCTTACTGAAGAATAAATCTGAGCTTTAACTTCTGTTGGATTTGGCTATTTGTGCATCTGTAACAATCTTATCCTAAAAAAAATGCTCGTTAGTGCTTCTATTATCTATGCCTACACTTCGACATAATCCATATGGATACTTCTAAGCCAAGTTATTTAAAAGACGGGAGTTCTTGCCTCCTTCAAAAATTGCAAGGCCATCCAAAAGCAGTTTTCTTTGGTATCTCACACCTTTTGCAACCTCTATCTAATACCGACCAGCAAATAATTGGGTAGAGAAATAATAAGGCCATTGTATTCAGAAAGACATCTTTTATCAATCAATCACAAGGCTAACCACACTGTTGGATAGCTGCAGTTGTAGCTTAACTCAGTAGCTTCTAATATTTGTTCAATTACTTCTAATTTCTTTTTAGCAAAAGCAAGACAAAGCAAAAATCCTATCATTATTTATCACACCAGATTATCTATGTCTTCTTGGTGAAAGCTCTGTTGTGTGTTGAAAGGCTCCATCTGTGGGTCCATTGCCTGGGGCCAGGGCAGAGCAGGGCCTTGGACCCATGCTGGGGCTGTGCCTTCCTGGGCTTATGACTAGTACTCTTCTTCCCAGGGTAACTGCCCAGACTGGTCATGTTCCCTGCAGAGCCTGGCATGGGGAGAGGTGTCCTACTGTGAGGGCACAGCCCTGCCCTTTGGTGTGTCCATGTGGTTCCCAGTGGTGTGCAGGGTCTGTTGGAGCACAGATCTCCAACGGCCAGGGACTGCAGGGCTAGAAAGACCCTGCCCTGCAAGTGAGGAGCAGTGGTGGTGTGAGCAGAGCTCGGGCTGGCCCTGCCTCAGAGCACTTGGGGAGCCAGGGAAGCTGAGTACGGGCAGGGTCATCCCCAGCGTTTGTGCTGCTCTTGGATTGGTGCCTGTCCTGTACAATTGAAGGTGCCCAGTGCCCAGTGAGCTGGACAAAGATAGTGTCTCTGCCCCAAACTGAGGGCAAGAGGAGCATGAGGGGAACATCACATTGTCCATGGGGCGCTGTGTGCCTGAGATGTTATTTTGAGCCCAGCATTGCCTTCAGGAGCTCCTTTTCTGCACCCAGCAGACCACGGACACCCAAGGGATGCCAGGATATAGAGCAATGACTGGGGCTAAAAGGCCAAGGTCTAAAAATAAAATTTCAATATAATTGAAAAGCATACCTAAACACTGGCAATAATAGCAAAGCCACAGATACTTTGCGCAAACTCAGGGAAGACAGACACCTGAAACAAGCCATGAGAAGGCAGGGTGTCACTGGACTGCAGAGAGCGCGACTAGCTGTGGGGCTGCTCTGTGCACTGCTGTCAACTGCCCAGTCACCTGCTGCCTGTAAATGGTGGGGTGGCTGCCAGAAAATGGATCTTTGGGCACTGGGTGCTCTCCTGGAGCCACAGGGGGGCTGTTGGGTTCACAGGGAGTGGGGACTTCATTGCGTAGGCTAAGTGTGGCTGATCCTGATCCTAACTTGTGAATTACCTCAGCCCTGCAGGTCTGGAGAGCAGCTGGACTCTACCAGGTAAGAGGTACCTATCTCATCTGCCTGTGCCCGTGTGTGCTGGCCATGGACCTAGATCAAGGAACATAGGGGAGGAGAAAGCAGAGATGAGGCTGTGAGCTGCCCCCAGGCATTCTTGTCTCCCCATGCTCACTCCTGCCACCCTTGGGAGGAATCCTCTCACTGATGGCCATTGGCTGTGGAGTAGCTAGGCATGTCTTAGTCAGCTGCAAGGGAAAGGGCACAAAACAAAATCCAGTGCAGGGATCCCACCCTCCCCTTCCTCCACCTTTTTCCCTGAGCAGACTGGAAGAGTTGCCTCAGAAGGAAGGAGGACTCGGAGGCCCAGGCTGGGATGCAGCACAACTTTAATGAGTCTAAAGAAGAAAAGGAGGTGGCTCACAGGGAGCACCAGGGGCAGCCACTAAGATGCAGTGGAGCTCCTGCAGGGTGTCCATCTGCCTGCACTGCAGAGGGACACAGGCCAACAGGTCCCTGCTAGGCAGGCACAGGGAGACACTGACAGCAAAGGAAGGAAGGAGACAGAGAAGAGAGAGGAAGAAGGAAACAGTGGCCTGAAGCTCTACATACAATGCCCCGAAGCTCTTATCTTCTGGCCAGCACCATGTTATTGAGGTTCCTGCCCAAGGTCGTTGCCAGCACCTTTAGCAGGGCTGACATCTGCTGCCACAGTAGCGGCTGGTGATGCAGGAGAGGTCAAAGCACCCGGAGTTGATGGGCACTCCCTGGCAGCTGAGGATGCTGCCAACAGCAGCGGAGGTGGAGGATCCCACAACGGTGTTCTGCGGGAAGGAGCTGAGGATGGGGCCCGGCAGGGTCACCACCACAGCAGGGGGCTCAATGGCGATGGTGGAGTTCTGGCACTGCCTGACACAGGGCTCGTTGCAGCTGTTGGCCAGCGGGGTTGGGCCGCAGGGCCGGCATGGCAGGCACTGGTTGTAGCAGGACATGTTTCTGGTCTGGAGGTGCACCTGGGAGACAGGGGAGGGGAAGCAGAGCATGGGGACATCTGACAAGCAGCACTGCACCCATCCACAGTGGAGCTAAGGCACCTCCTGGCTCAGCATACGCTGCCCAGATCCAAGGCCAGGAGCCACCCCCAACTGAGTCCCAGCGTCTCTCTGCAGAAGACCTTCTCTCCCCTTCCCTCTGCCATGTGAAGCAGCTCCCAGCCCTGGGCTAGGACAGCCCATATCAGCTGAGACATACATCGAGGAGACACCTGATCCTGAAGGAGGACGAGAAGAGGCTTCACACTCACCTGATTCCCAAGGAGAAGGAGGCGAGAGAAGTGGATGAGAGAGTAGAGAGTTGGGCTGCCTTTTATAGCAGTCCTGCACTGCCTCAGGCCTGGAGGCACCCTTTGTGGAAGTAATAATTTTCTGACAAGCTCATGTCAAATGCAAACCATCCCAGCTAATGGTATGGGCTGTGTCCCGGTTTCCTGCACTGCTGCCTTTTCATTTCCTGGCTTATGCCACGTGCTTTTCCATATGAAGGATTCTGTAAGTGCTGGGATGAGAGGCCCAAGGATTTCTGGGGCAGACAGACGTCAGCGCAGGCAGAAGACTCAGCTCAAGTGCTGGAGGGGTCCCGTGCGGACAGGTGATGTGCACCCGGGTCATTCCTGTGGGCTCTTTGTGGCAAAGTTGTTCAGGAAATGGGCGGCTCGCTTGTGCTTCTCGTCCGCATTCCCAAGGAGTCCCATGTGAGAGGACATGCCACATCCTTTTTTCTTGCTTCCCCCCCATCTCTCTCTGGTGGTCGCTCATTGTTGCACGCAGGAGGGCTTCTGCTGGGAACGTTTGACCCTATTGCAACAGTAACAGTGCTCTCAGGACAATTTTGCTGGGCTCATTTACCTCATCCCCTCTCTGTGCCACCCCTGCAGGTCCTCAGGTAAAGCCAAGAGGTTGTCTGGGGCCGGGTCCTTCCCCAGGGTGCTTGAGGCCTGTCCTGCCAGTGTGGTCTGAGCATGTCCTCAGCAGAGTCCACAGCTGATGATGTGCTCTGTGTGAGTGTACAGACTTTTGATGGTTCCATGCAGGCACACATGAGCACGCATGCATCCTCCATCTTAGTCTGCCTTCTCTCCAATCCAGCTTAGAGGTAATGTAACTGAGGTCTACCCACTTCCCTTCATTGACCTTGCTGAGATCATTGCCACATATTGCTGCTGGGAGGCTTCAGCCACTGCCACCTCCTCTTCCCATGGGAGCAGCTTCCAAGCTTAAGTCATAGTGATCGGCCCCAACCTGAGTTACAGCTCCAGCTGTGACACATCTGTGCCTGCATCTGGCCACGGACCACACTGATCTCAGTTTGGACCCTGACACGCGGGTGACTTCCCAGCTTGACCTGAGACCTGCCTTGCCTCTGTGAACACACCTGGTGATTGCTGGACATTGTTGAACCCCGATGACTGTCACCCTGACCTGGAATCACTGACTCACCGACTTGCCTTTCCAGCCTACCCCAGACACATGTAAGACAAGAGCCTGAGCCAGAACATGAGCAGGACAACCTAAAAGTCTGTGCACGCTTGCAGACCCATGATCTAATTGGGGTTTTGGAGAAGAGCTGGGATAGCTCTCAAGTCCGGAGTGTGCAGTGGCTGTGCAAAACAGAAGGCATAATTGCAACCCTGCACGCCACAAGAGCAGACTGCTGTCCCCTCAGGGACCTGCCAGGCAGAATCCTATGGGAAAGTGCCATGGTGTTTCAAAGAGGTGCAGAGAAAATGTGAAACACAGCAGTGAAGATCTGATGATAATAAAAATAAGGAAACCACCATAACTAGTTCCATCCACTCCACTTGATAAAGGCATCAGAAGGTTTACCAAGGACATTAGATGGCTGTGGTTCTGGAGCACTTCTTTCCAAATCGTAAAGCATGACCAGCAATAGCATTTTTCTTGAGGTTATTCAAAGTAACATCTGTCCCTTACTCAAGCCTGGAATGGTTCTTTTCTGTTGAAATTCTTATCCATCTAGTTGTGCTTCACTCTCTGCTGGACCCACTCTATTGGGTTTATGCGGCAAGGCTTCAGTAGCTGGGGAACAAGGTTGCAAGCGTGGCCTCTGTGCAAAGGGTCCAGCAACTACCTCCATGTCTGATAGAGTCTGTTCCTGCTGAGCCCATTAGCAACGCTGGTGGTGCCTCTGTGAAAACATATTTAAGGAAGGGAATACACTGCACAGGAAGTAAGGAATGGAGGAAAAAAAAAAACCACATGTGAGAAATAATCCTGTAAACACCAAGGCCAGAGAGGAGGGAGGAGGAGGAGGTGCTCCAGGCAATGGTGCAGAGATTCCCGGCAGCCCGAGGGAAAGACCATGGTGGAGCAGATACCCACACAGCAGCCCATGGAGGATGCCACGCCACATGGGGTGGATATACCAGGCAGGAACTGTGGCCTGTGCAGAGCTCATGCTGAGGCAGGCTCCTGGCAGGAACAGTGGCCCCTGGAGGACCCACGCTGAAGCAGTCTTATGCAGAAGGATAGCAGCCTATAGACACAATCCACGCTGGAGCCTGTCTTGAAATACTGCAGCCGATGGGAAGGACTCATGCTGGAGCAGAAGAAAATGTGAGGAGGAAACATCAGCAGAAAGGAATGGTTGTGTACTGACCACAGTCCCTCATTCTGCATCCCACTGTGGTGCTTAAGCGTGGAGGAAATAGAAGAGCCGTGAATGAAGGAGGGAAGTTGAGGCTGTGAAAAAGAGGTGGGGATGGGATAAAGGTGTTTCAAGGTGGTTTTTTTCTGTTTCTCACCATCCTGCTGTACTTTTAATTGGCAATAAGTTAAATGAATCTTCCCCAAGTCAAGTCTGGTTTTGCCTGTGATGGTAACTGGTAAGTAATCCCTCTGTCTTTATCTCAACCTGTGACCTTTTTCACCTTACTTTCTCCTCCTGTCCTGTTGAGGAGAGAGAGTGAGGAAGCAGCTGGGTGGGCGTCTGGAAGCCAGCCAAGGTCTTTTTAGTTTCACACCAGTTATGGCAATTAGAGGTGCCATGACCATTTGTCATTTACATGCTTTGTTTTCTCCTTGAATCTGTGCCATCAGGAGCGGTCTCTTTCTCCCGCTGTTGTTGCCCTCAGAGGACGTTGGGCAATGCTGTCAGTTGGCCTTTGTGCTTGTGTACCTGGGAACTAGGGACAGGTTTACAGCCGTGGGCAGAGCACAGCCCACCAACCCTCCTGCCATAGCCTCATACAAACAAGGACACATGAAGGCCATGCAGGTGGAAAGCCATGAATGGGAGCTACTGTGCTGATGACCTGCTTTCTTCAGCTCTTTCTGTCTCTGCCAGCAAAGGTCTCACATCAGAACTGATGACAGGTAAGAAACACCTGCCCCCTTGGTTTTCTCAGACCCCCCTTACCTGCATAACTTTCCCCAACCATCCACCCCCCATTGCCTCTCTTTCCTGGCCCGTCCACTCCCAGTGTTTCACAGATAGGTCAGTGCAGAAGATCTCAGCTGTCTTTGTAGTCTCAAATTTCTGAGGTTCAATCACCAAAGCTGTTCCTCATGAGCTCTAGGCTTCAGGAAAGGAGGGAGCTAGGATGTGGGGCACAGTACAGTTCTCCTCCCTTGTCAGCCAGGCAGGAGGCCCTCCTGTGCAATGCTGAGCTCTGCGTATAGGGCCCCCAGTTTTCCCTGGGCACCCCTACTTCCACTTGTATTGGGTTTGTGTGGCAAGGTTTTGGTAGCGGGGAGGTTACAGTGGTGGATTCATTGAGAAGCTGCTGGAAGATTCCCCTATGGGTCCCCAAGGGACCCATGCTGCAGAAGTTCGTGAAGAACTGCAGCCTGTGGGAAGGACCCACGTTGAAGAAGTTCGTGTAGGACTGTCTCCCATGGGAAGAGCCCCATGCTGGAGCAGGGTAAGACTGTGATGAGTCCTCCCCCTGAAGAGGATGAAGGGGCAGAGATAACATGTGATGAACTGACCGTACACCCCAGTCCCCATCCCCATGTGCTGCTGCAGGGGGTGGGTAGAGAAGCCGTGAGTGAAATTGTGCCTGGGAAGAAGGGATGGTTGGAGGGAAGGTGTTTTGAGATTTGGTTTTATTTCTCCTTACCCTGAGCTGGTTGATTGGTAATAAATTGAATTAATTTTCCCCAAGCTGAGTCTGTCTTTCTGCCGATGACGGGAATTGGTGAGTCATCTCTCCTGTCCTTATCTCGACCCATGAGCTGTTTGTTACATTTTTCTCTCCCCTGTCCAGCTGAGGGAGGGAGAGCGATAGAATGGCTTTGGTGGGCAACTGGCATCCAGCCAGGGTCAACCCACGACACCACTATGCACCCAGAAATCTGCAAATGAAGATCCTGTTTCTGTGAGGGTCTGGGGTTAGTGGCCTGAGGGAAAAGGAGAAGGAAGTGAGAGAGCTTCTGCCATGGAACTGTTCTTTCCCCACCTCCCAGGATGGGATTGCACTTACCGTGAGCTGCAAAGAGAGAGCATGGGCAGTTGTGACCTGTCTCTCTCTAGAGTATCATGGGAGGAACTGTCAGTCCCTCATCTGTGTCATCTTGCAGGCCCGTGCAAAAGACCTTTTCGACCTGGAGCTGCTCCATCAGATGGGAGTTGGGGATGTGCACTCTGCAAGACACCTCAGCCCTGCACGTCTGTGTAATGAACCGCTGGGGATGCACGGGGTGCTGTATGGGTGTGACGGAAGAACAGGGGACTTGCCCTAAGCTGTCTTTGCCCTTGGATGCATGCCATGGCCCTTCCTTCTGGAGGTGGGTGGGAAGGTGAGGAGGAGGAGGCTCTGGGTTCTAGCCAAGAGCAAATTTCTCCTACCATCCCCTCCTTCCATCCTGTCTTCTGCCTGAGCCTTCTCCCCTGGCAGAGCTCCATCCAGACCAAGAGGAACGGCCTTGAGTGCTTGTGGGGCTGCTGACCTCCCAGGGCCTCCTGTAGCACTGGAGTCCTCCCATGAAGACAGCACAAGTTGGGATCGCCACCTGTAGGGCATGCTCAGAGGCCAAGGGGAGTATTTCTGGGCAGAGATGCAGCGAGGGAAGGGCTGATGGTCACTGGCTGTGGAGTAGCCAGAGATGATGTCCTCAGTGCCAAGGGACAGGGACTGAAGGAGGCCAACAGACAGTGTGTCCTGCCCTCCCAGTCCTCTAGGAATGAGAAAGGGTCCGCCTGCTCACCCATTCGTTCCCTCCCAGCATAGCTCCTTTGTCCCTGGACAGCTTTAGAGAGCATTCAGAGAGGAAAGGACCACACAGAGCCAGAGCCTGGGATGCAGCAGAGTTTAATGAGTCTAACGAGGGAAACAAGATGTCTCTGAGAGGAGGCCACAGTGAAAGGATGGCCACAGATGGCCAAGAGTCAGTGCCCCACAGAGGGAAAGGGGCAGGCAGGTCCCCCCAAGCTGTCTTTGGTGGGCCGCAAGGCTGAGGGGAGCAGAAAACAACAAAGGAAAAGGAGGGAAAGGAGAGAGTGGAGGAAGGGAATGAGAGGCACTGGCCATGTTTTCAGAGAGCCCAGGCTGGCCTTTTCTAAAGGGCTGACACCCTTTGCAGGAGGAGTGGGGCATGCTCAGGCCCTCTCAAGCGAAGGCCACGATCTCCACTGTTTGGTCTGGCACCATCTTCCAGGTTCCTGGGGCTTCTTGTCTTGGCTGTCCCCAGTGGCTTCAGCAGGGGGGGCACCTTCTGCTGCCACAGTAGCGGCTGGTAATGCAGGAGAGGTCACAGCACCCAGAGTTGATGGGGACTCCGTTACTGCTGAGGATGCTGCCAACAGCAGCGGAGGTGGAGGAGCCCACAACGGTGTTCTGCGGGAAGGAGCTGAGGATGGGGCCAGGAAGAATCACCACCACGGGAGAGGGCTCGATGACCACGGTGGAGTTCTGGCACTGCCTGACACAGGGCTCATTGCAGCTGTTGGCCAGCGGGGTCGGGCCGCAGGGCTGACAGGGCTGGCACTGCTCAGAGCAGGACATATCTTGGGGCTGGTGGTTCACCTGGAAGAGAGGCCAGGGAGGAAGCAGAGCATAGGGACACCTGAAGAACAGCCTGCAACCCCACCAAAAGGAAGCCAAGGCACCTGCTGGGTGGGGAGGTAGAGGCTGTGCAGGAGGGAACAAGGGCTTCTTTGCCTGAGCTCAGCCAAGTCTTTCCCTTAGCAGGAAAGCCCAGCGATGCTCCTGCCTAGCCTGTAGTCAAAAAGCTACCTCGGCCCAGCCTCAGACTCTCTCCGTGACAGACTGTCTCTCCTTCGCCATCTCTATTGACCACGATCTCAGAGCCCTGACGTAAGGCAGAGGAGCAGGTAGCAGCTGAGTTGTTCTTGAAGGCTCAACCTTTTTCTAGAGGAGGACGAGGAGGTGGAGGAGAAAAGGGGGTTCCAACTCACTTGGTTCCAAAGGAGAAGGATGTGACAGAAGTGGTTGAGAGAGCGACCAGTTGGGCTGGTTTTTATACTGGCCTCGCACTGCCTCAGGGCCCAAAGACAGTTCTGCACAAGCAATAATTTTCCTGTCTGCTCCTAAGGAACGGAAACATCCCAGGTAATGGCATGGGATGTGCTGCTGTTTGCCTCTATGCTGCCTTTGTATTTCCTGGTTTATGTCATGCCCATTCCATCACAGAAGCTTCTTTTGAGTGCTGGGATGAGAGGTCCCAAGATTTCCAGGTCAAGGATGCATCACAGTGGGCAGGAGACAGGGACTAAGTGCCAGAAGAGTCCAGTGGAGGCAGGTGATGTCAGTCTGGGGCACTCTGGTGGGTTTTTATGGTCCTGCTGACAGGGAGGGCCCTAGCTGCTCCCAGCCCTCCAACCCTTGGCTCATCACCCAAGGGCTCCTCTCAGTATGTGCTCTGTCCTCTTTCCTTCCCACCTGGCTCAGATTAACAGTCAGTGGCTGTTGTCTTCCCGGGCAGGTGTGCTGCACTTCAGGTTTTCTTTCACCTTAAGCTGCCCTCAAGGAGGAAGTTGTCAACCTCTTTGGCCTCCTCCTCTCTCTGGACAGTCCCTGAGACTCCTCTAGCACCTCAGTCACATCCCTTCCTATTGCCTCCGCCCCCACATGCTTATCAGCACTAATGTGTGTGGGAGTGTGATTGTGTGCCAGTCTGTGGGATTACCTGCATGCACATCTATGCTTGTGTGTATACACCGCTGTATGCCTCTGGCAAGATCGTGGTTCTGTGTATGTGTGTATTTTTTTGCACAGGTGTGAGTACTTGCATGCAACTACATGTGTCTGTGTCCTTGTGCACGTATGCTTGACTTTGCGCATCTGCGTATACGTGTGGGGGCGGAGGCAATAGGAAGGGATGTGACTGAGGTGCTGCTGTGGACATCTCTGCCAGAACAGGGATGGGGCACTCTGAGCAGGACAGATGCACAGTTAGCATAGCTAGAGGAGATGTGCATGCAGGTAATCCCACAGACTGGCACACAATCACACTCCCACACACATTAGTGCTGATAAGCATGTGGGGGCGGAGGCAATAGGAAGGGATGTGACTGAGGTGCTAGAGGAGTCTCAGGGACTGTCCAGAGAGAGGAGGAGGCCAAAGAGGTTGACAACTTCCTCCTTGAGGGCAGCTTAAGGTGAAAGAAAACCTGAAGTGCAGCACACCTGCCCGGGAAGACAACAGCCACTGACTGTTAATCTGAGCCAGGTGGGAAGGAAAGAGGACAGAGCACATACTGAGAGGAGCCCTTGGGTGATGAGCCAAGGGTTGGAGGGCTGGGAGCAGCTAGGGCCCTCCCTGTCAGCAGGACCATAAAAACCCACCAGAGTGCCCCAGACTGACATCACCTGCCTCCACTGGACTCTTCTGGCACTTAGTCCCTGTCTCCTGCCCACTGTGATGCATCCTTGACCTGGAAATCTTGGGACCTCTCATCCCAGCACTCAAAAGAAGCTTCTGTGATGGAATGGGCATGACATAAACCAGGAAATACAAAGGCAGCATAGAGGCAAACAGCAGCACATCCCATGCCATTACCTGGGATGTTTCCGTTCCTTAGGAGCAGACAGGAAAATTATTGCTTGTGCAGAACTGTCTTTGGGCCCTGAGGCAGTGCGAGGCCAGTATAAAAACCAGCCCAACTGGTCGCTCTCTCAACCACTTCTGTCACATCCTTCTCCTTTGGAACCAAGTGAGTTGGAACCCCCTTTTCTCCTCCACCTCCTCGTCCTCCTCTAGAAAAAGGTTGAGCCTTCAAGAACAACTCAGCTGCTACCTGCTCCTCTGCCTTACGTCAGGGCTCTGAGATCGTGGTCAATAGAGATGGCGAAGGAGAGACAGTCTGTCACGGAGAGAGTCTGAGGCTGGGCCGAGGTAGCTTTTTGACTACAGGCTAGGCAGGAGCATCGCTGGGCTTTCCTGCTAAGGGAAAGACTTGGCTGAGCTCAGGCAAAGAAGCCCTTGTTCCCTCCTGCACAGCCTCTACCTCCCCACCCAGCAGGTGCCTTGGCTTCCTTTTGGTGGGGTTGCAGGCTGTTCTTCAGGTGTCCCTATGCTCTGCTTCCTCCCTGGCCTCTCTTCCAGGTGAACCACCAGCCCCAAGATATGTCCTGCTCTGAGCAGTGCCAGCCCTGTCAGCCCTGCGGCCCGACCCCGCTGGCCAACAGCTGCAATGAGCCCTGTGTCAGGCAGTGCCAGAACTCCACCGTGGTCATCGAGCCCTCTCCCGTGGTGGTGATTCTTCCTGGCCCCATCCTCAGCTCCTTCCCGCAGAACACCGTTGTGGGCTCCTCCACCTCCGCTGCTGTTGGCAGCATCCTCAGCAGTAACGGAGTCCCCATCAACTCTGGGTGCTGTGACCTCTCCTGCATTACCAGCCGCTACTGTGGCAGCAGAAGGTGCCCCCCCTGCTGAAGCCACTGGGGACAGCCAAGACAAGAAGCCCCAGGAACCTGGAAGATGGTGCCAGACCAAACAGTGGAGATCGTGGCCTTCGCTTGAGAGGGCCTGAGCATGCCCCACTCCTCCTGCAAAGGGTGTCAGCCCTTTAGAAAAGGCCAGCCTGGGCTCTCTGAAAACATGGCCAGTGCCTCTCATTCCCTTCCTCCACTCTCTCCTTTCCCTCCTTTTCCTTTGTTGTTTTCTGCTCCCCTCAGCCTTGCGGCCCACCAAAGACAGCTTGGGGGGACCTGCCTGCCCCTTTCCCTCTGTGGGGCACTGACTCTTGGCCATCTGTGGCCATCCTTTCACTGTGGCCTCCTCTCAGAGACATCTTGTTTCCCTCGTTAGACTCATTAAACTCTGCTGCATCCCAGGCTCTGGCTCTGTGTGGTCCTTTCCTCTCTGAATGCTCTCTAAAGCTGTCCAGGGACAAAGGAGCTATGCTGGGAGGGAACGAATGGGTGAGCAGGCGGACCCTTTCTCATTCCTAGAGGACTGGGAGGGCAGGACACACTGTCTGTTGGCCTCCTTCAGTCCCTGTCCCTTGGCACTGAGGACATCATCTCTGGCTACTCCACAGCCAGTGACCATCAGCCCTTCCCTCGCTGCATCTCTGCCCAGAAATACTCCCCTTGGCCTCTGAGCATGCCCTACAGGTGGCGATCCCAACTTGTGCTGTCTTCATGGGAGGACTCCAGTGCTACAGGAGGCCCTGGGAGGTCAGCAGCCCCACAAGCACTCAAGGCCGTTCCTCTTGGTCTGGATGGAGCTCTGCCAGGGGAGAAGGCTCAGGCAGAAGACAGGATGGAAGGAGGGGATGGTAGGAGAAATTTGCTCTTGGCTAGAACCCAGAGCCTCCTCCTCCTCACCTTCCCACCCACCTCCAGAAGGAAGGGCCATGGCATGCATCCAAGGGCAAAGACAGCTTAGGGCAAGTCCCCTGTTCTTCCGTCACACCCATACAGCACCCCGTGCATCCCCAGCGGTTCATTACACAGACGTGCAGGGCTGAGGTGTCTTGCAGAGTGCACATCCCCAACTCCCATCTGATGGAGCAGCTCCAGGTCGAAAAGGTCTTTTGCACGGGCCTGCAAGATGACACAGATGAGGGACTGACAGTTCCTCCCATGATACTCTAGAGAGAGACAGGTCACAACTGCCCATGCTCTCTCTTTGCAGCTCACGGTAAGTGCAATCCCATCCTGGGAGGTGGGGAAAGAACAGTTCCATGGCAGAAGCTCTCTCACTTCCTTCTCCTTTTCCCTCAGGCCACTAACCCCAGACCCTCACAGAAACAGGATCTTCATTTGCAGATTTCTGGGTGCATAGTGGTGTCGTGGGTTGACCCTGGCTGGATGCCAGTTGCCCACCAAAGCCATTCTATCGCTCTCCCTCCCTCAGCTGGACAGGGGAGAGAAAAATGTAACAAACAGCTCATGGGTCGAGATAAGGACAGGAGAGATGACTCACCAATTCCCGTCATCGGCAGAAAGACAGACTCAGCTTGGGGAAAATTAATTCAATTTATTACCAATCAACCAGCTCAGGGTAAGGAGAAATAAAACCAAATCTCAAAACACCTTCCCTCCAACCATCCCTTCTTCCCAGGCACAATTTCACTCACGGCTTCTCTACCCACCCCCTGCAGCAGCACATGGGGATGGGGACTGGGGTGTACGGTCAGTTCATCACATGTTATCTCTGCCCCTTCATCCTCTTCAGGGGGAGGACTCATCACAGTCTTACCCTGCTCCAGCATGGGGCTCTTCCCATGGGAGACAGTCCTACACGAACTTCTTCAACGTGGGTCCTTCCCACAGGCTGCAGTTCTTCACGAACTTCTGCAGCATGGGTCCCTTGGGGACCCATAGGGGAATCTTCCAGCAGCTTCTCAATGAATCCACCACTGTAACCTCCCCGCTACCAAAACCTTGCCACACAAACCCAATACAAGTGGAAGTAGGGGTGCCCAGGGAAAACTGGGGGCCCTATACGCAGAGCTCAGCATTGCACAGGAGGGCCTCCTGCCTGGCTGACAAGGGAGGAGAACTGTACTGTGCCCCACATCCTAGCTCCCTCCTTTCCTGAAGCCTAGAGCTCATGAGGAACAGCTTTGGTGATTGAACCTCAGAAATTTGAGACTACAAAGACAGCTGAGATCTTCTGCACTGACCTATCTGTGAAACACTGGGAGTGGACGGGCCAGGAAAGAGAGGCAATGGGGGGTGGATGGTTGGGGAAAGTTATGCAGGTAAGGGGGGTCTGAGAAAACCAAGGGGGCAGGTGTTTCTTACCTGTCATCAGTTCTGATGTGAGACCTTTGCTGGCAGAGACAGAAAGAGCTGAAGAAAGCAGGTCATCAGCACAGTAGCTCCCATTCATGGCTTTCCACCTGCATGGCCTTCATGTGTCCTTGTTTGTATGAGGCTATGGCAGGAGGGTTGGTGGGCTGTGCTCTGCCCACGGCTGTAAACCTGTCCCTAGTTCCCAGGTACACAAGCACAAAGGCCAACTGACAGCATTGCCCAACGTCCTCTGAGGGCAACAACAGCGGGAGAAAGAGACCGCTCCTGATGGCACAGATTCAAGGAGAAAACAAAGCATGTAAATGACAAATGGTCATGGCACCTCTAATTGCCATAACTGGTGTGAAACTAAAAAGACCTTGGCTGGCTTCCAGACGCCCACCCAGCTGCTTCCTCACTCTCTCTCCTCAACAGGACAGGAGGAGAAAGTAAGGTGAAAAAGGTCACAGGTTGAGATAAAGACAGAGGGATTACTTACCAGTTACCATCACAGGCAAAACCAGACTTGACTTGGGGAAGATTCATTTAACTTATTGCCAATTAAAAGTACAGCAGGATGGTGAGAAACAGAAAAAAACCACCTTGAAACACCTTTATCCCATCCCCACCTCTTTTTCACAGCCTCAACTTCCCTCCTTCATTCACGGCTCTTCTATTTCCTCCACGCTTAAGCACCACAGTGGGATGCAGAATGAGGGACTGTGGTCAGTACACAACCATTCCTTTCTGCTGATGTTTCCTCCTCACATTTTCTTCTGCTCCAGCATGAGTCCTTCCCATCGGCTGCAGTATTTCAAGACAGGCTCCAGCGTGGATTGTGTCTATAGGCTGCTATCCTTCTGCATAAGACTGCTTCAGCGTGGGTCCTCCAGGGGCCACTGTTCCTGCCAGGAGCCTGCCTCAGCATGAGCTCTGCACAGGCCACAGTTCCTGCCTGGTATATCCACCCCATGTGGCGTGGCATCCTCCATGGGCTGCTGTGTGGGTATCTGCTCCACCATGGTCTTTCCCTCGGGCTGCCGGGAATCTCTGCACCATTGCCTGGAGCACCTCCTCCTCCTCCCTCCTCTCTGGCCTTGGTGTTTACAGGATTATTTCTCACATGTGGTTTTTTTTTTTCCTCCATTCCTTACTTCCTGTGCAGTGTATTCCCTTCCTTAAATATGTTTTCACAGAGGCACCACCAGCGTTGCTAATGGGCTCAGCAGGAACAGACTCTATCAGACATGGAGGTAGTTGCTGGACCCTTTGCACAGAGGCCACGCTTGCAACCTTGTTCCCCAGCTACTGAAGCCTTGCCGCATAAACCCAATAGAGTGGGTCCAGCAGAGAGTGAAGCACAACTAGATGGATAAGAATTTCAACAGAAAAGAACCATTCCAGGCTTGAGTAAGGGACAGATGTTACTTTGAATAACCTCAAGAAAAATGCTATTGCTGGTCATGCTTTACGATTTGGAAAGAAGTGCTCCAGAACCACAGCCATCTAATGTCCTTGGTAAACCTTCTGATGCCTTTATCAAGTGGAGTGGATGGAACTAGTTATGGTGGTTTCCTTATTTTTATTATCATCAGATCTTCACTGCTGTGTTTCACATTTTCTCTGCACCTCTTTGAAACACCATGGCACTTTCCCATAGGATTCTGCCTGGCAGGTCCCTGAGGGGACAGCAGTCTGCTCTTGTGGCGTGCAGGGTTGCAATTATGCCTTCTGTTTTGCACAGCCACTGCACACTCCGGACTTGAGAGCTATCCCAGCTCTTCTCCAAAACCCCAATTAGATCATGGGTCTGCAAGCGTGCACAGACTTTTAGGTTGTCCTGCTCATGTTCTGGCTCAGGCTCTTGTCTTACATGTGTCTGGGGTAGGCTGGAAAGGCAAGTCGGTGAGTCAGTGATTCCAGGTCAGGGTGACAGTCATCGGGGTTCAACAATGTCCAGCAATCACCAGGTGTGTTCACAGAGGCAAGGCAGGTCTCAGGTCAAGCTGGGAAGTCACCCGCGTGTCAGGGTCCAAACTGAGATCAGTGTGGTCCGTGGCCAGATGCAGGCACAGATGTGTCACAGCTGGAGCTGTAACTCAGGTTGGGGCCGATCACTATGACTTAAGCTTGGAAGCTGCTCCCATGGGAAGAGGAGGTGGCAGTGGCTGAAGCCTCCCAGCAGCAATATGTGGCAATGATCTCAGCAAGGTCAATGAAGGGAAGTGGGTAGACCTCAGTTACATTACCTCTAAGCTGGATTGGAGAGAAGGCAGACTAAGATGGAGGATGCATGCGTGCTCATGTGTGCCTGCATGGAACCATCAAAAGTCTGTACACTCACACAGAGCACATCATCAGCTGTGGACTCTGCTGAGGACATGCTCAGACCACACTGGCAGGACAGGCCTCAAGCACCCTGGGGAAGGACCCGGCCCCAGACAACCTCTTGGCTTTACCTGAGGACCTGCAGGGGTGGCACAGAGAGGGGATGAGGTAAATGAGCCCAGCAAAATTGTCCTGAGAGCACTGTTACTGTTGCAATAGGGTCAAACGTTCCCAGCAGAAGCCCTCCTGCGTGCAACAATGAGCGACCACCAGAGAGAGATGGGGGGGAAGCAAGAAAAAAGGATGTGGCATGTCCTCTCACATGGGACTCCTTGGGAATGCGGACGAGAAGCACAAGCGAGCCGCCCATTTCCTGAACAACTTTGCCACAAAGAGCCCACAGGAATGACCCGGGTGCACATCACCTGTCCGCACGGGACCCCTCCAGCACTTGAGCTGAGTCTTCTGCCTGCGCTGACGTCTGTCTGCCCCAGAAATCCTTGGGCCTCTCATCCCAGCACTTACAGAATCCTTCATATGGAAAAGCACGTGGCATAAGCCAGGAAATGAAAAGGCAGCAGTGCAGGAAACCGGGACACAGCCCATACCATTAGCTGGGATGGTTTGCATTTGACATGAGCTTGTCAGAAAATTATTACTTCCACAAAGGGTGCCTCCAGGCCTGAGGCAGTGCAGGACTGCTATAAAAGGCAGCCCAACTCTCTACTCTCTCATCCACTTCTCTCGCCTCCTTCTCCTTGGGAATCAGGTGAGTGTGAAGCCTCTTCTCGTCCTCCTTCAGGATCAGGTGTCTCCTCGATGTATGTCTCAGCTGATATGGGCTGTCCTAGCCCAGGGCTGGGAGCTGCTTCACATGGCAGAGGGAAGGGGAGAGAAGGTCTTCTGCAGAGAGACGCTGGGACTCAGTTGGGGGTGGCTCCTGGCCTTGGATCTGGGCAGCGTATGCTGAGCCAGGAGGTGCCTTAGCTCCACTGTGGATGGGTGCAGTGCTGCTTGTCAGATGTCCCCATGCTCTGCTTCCCCTCCCCTGTCTCCCAGGTGCACCTCCAGACCAGAAACATGTCCTGCTACAACCAGTGCCTGCCATGCCGGCCCTGCGGCCCAACCCCGCTGGCCAACAGCTGCAACGAGCCCTGTGTCAGGCAGTGCCAGAACTCCACCATCGCCATTGAGCCCCCTGCTGTGGTGGTGACCCTGCCGGGCCCCATCCTCAGCTCCTTCCCGCAGAACACCGTTGTGGGATCCTCCACCTCCGCTGCTGTTGGCAGCATCCTCAGCTGCCAGGGAGTGCCCATCAACTCCGGGTGCTTTGACCTCTCCTGCATCACCAGCCGCTACTGTGGCAGCAGATGTCAGCCCTGCTAAAGGTGCTGGCAACGACCTTGGGCAGGAACCTCAATAACATGGTGCTGGCCAGAAGATAAGAGCTTCGGGGCATTGTATGTAGAGCTTCAGGCCACTGTTTCCTTCTTCCTCTCTCTTCTCTGTCTCCTTCCTTCCTTTGCTGTCAGTGTCTCCCTGTGCCTGCCTAGCAGGGACCTGTTGGCCTGTGTCCCTCTGCAGTGCAGGCAGATGGACACCCTGCAGGAGCTCCACTGCATCTTAGTGGCTGCCCCTGGTGCTCCCTGTGAGCCACCTCCTTTTCTTCTTTAGACTCATTAAAGTTGTGCTGCATCCCAGCCTGGGCCTCCGAGTCCTCCTTCCTTCTGAGGCAACTCTTCCAGTCTGCTCAGGGAAAAAGGTGGAGGAAGGGGAGGGTGGGATCCCTGCACTGGATTTTGTTTTGTGCCCTTTCCCTTGCAGCTGACTAAGACATGCCTAGCTACTCCACAGCCAATGGCCATCAGTGAGAGGATTCCTCCCAAGGGTGGCAGGAGTGAGCATGGGGAGACAAGAATGCCTGGGGGCAGCTCACAGCCTCATCTCTGCTTTCTCCTCCCCTATGTTCCTTGATCTAGGTCCATGGCCAGCACACACGGGCACAGGCAGATGAGATAGGTACCTCTTACCTGGTAGAGTCCAGCTGCTCTCCAGACCTGCAGGGCTGAGGTAATTCACAAGTTAGGATCAGGATCAGCCACACTTAGCCTACGCAATGAAGTCCCCACTCCCTGTGAACCCAACAGCCCCCCTGTGGCTCCAGGAGAGCACCCAGTGCCCAAAGATCCATTTTCTGGCAGCCACCCCACCATTTACAGGCAGCAGGTGACTGGGCAGTTGACAGCAGTGCACAGAGCAGCCCCACAGCTAGTCGCGCTCTCTGCAGTCCAGTGACACCCTGCCTTCTCATGGCTTGTTTCAGGTGTCTGTCTTCCCTGAGTTTGCGCAAAGTATCTGTGGCTTTGCTATTATTGCCAGTGTTTAGGTATGCTTTTCAATTATATTGAAATTTTATTTTTAGACCTTGGCCTTTTAGCCCCAGTCATTGCTCTATATCCTGGCATCCCTTGGGTGTCCGTGGTCTGCTGGGTGCAGAAAAGGAGCTCCTGAAGGCAATGCTGGGCTCAAAATAACATCTCAGGCACACAGCGCCCCATGGACAATGTGATGTTCCCCTCATGCTCCTCTTGCCCTCAGTTTGGGGCAGAGACACTATCTTTGTCCAGCTCACTGGGCACTGGGCACCTTCAATTGTACAGGACAGGCACCAATCCAAGAGCAGCACAAACGCTGGGGATGACCCTGCCCGTACTCAGCTTCCCTGGCTCCCCAAGTGCTCTGAGGCAGGGCCAGCCCGAGCTCTGCTCACACCACCACTGCTCCTCACTTGCAGGGCAGGGTCTTTCTAGCCCTGCAGTCCCTGGCCGTTGGAGATCTGTGCTCCAACAGACCCTGCACACCACTGGGAACCACATGGACACACCAAAGGGCAGGGCTGTGCCCTCACAGTAGGACACCTCTCCCCATGCCAGGCTCTGCAGGGAACATGACCAGTCTGGGCAGTTACCCTGGGAAGAAGAGTACTAGTCATAAGCCCAGGAAGGCACAGCCCCAGCATGGGTCCAAGGCCCTGCTCTGCCCTGGCCCCAGGCAATGGACCCACAGATGGAGCCTTTCAACACACAACAGAGCTTTCACCAAGAAGACATAGATAATCTGGTGTGATAAATAATGATAGGATTTTTGCTTTGTCTTGCTTTTGCTAAAAAGAAATTAGAAGTAATTGAACAAATATTAGAAGCTACTGAGTTAAGCTACAACTGCAGCTATCCAACAGTGTGGTTAGCCTTGTGATTGATTGATAAAAGATGTCTTTCTGAATACAATGGCCTTATTATTTCTCTACCCAATTATTTGCTGGTCGGTATTAGATAGAGGTTGCAAAAGGTGTGAGATACCAAAGAAAACTGCTTTTGGATGGCCTTGCAATTTTTGAAGGAGGCAAGAACTCCCGTCTTTTAAATAACTTGGCTTAGAAGTATCCATATGGATTATGTCGAAGTGTAGGCATAGATAATAGAAGCACTAACGAGCATTTTTTTTAGGATAAGATTGTTACAGATGCACAAATAGCCAAATCCAACAGAAGTTAAAGCTCAGATTTATTCTTCAGTAAGAGTTGGTTAGAAGTCCAGTAACATTTTATAAATCCACAGGCACGATGGTGTAAGAGGAATTAGTACTGCACAGGCAACTTAAGAATCCTTGAGTTTTAAAGTGATGGCTCAAAATGCACATATCACTCCCCTACAAGCTGAGGGCTCTCTCCCTCTGGAGTTACCTCGGTCGGTGCCCAACCTGAGGGAGAGTCCCTGACCACAGACCTGCTGCTCCCAGGAGGACTGATGCCTACGTGTCCTCCGGCGGGACCCCCTTTATACCCCTGTTGAATCTGACTGCGGTCATTAATCCCTATTGGCCAAGACAGTCACCTCAGTGTACCTGGCACATCTCAGTTGGCCAGTTCACATTTTAACCTGTGGCCTCCAGGGTTTAGGCTTTTTCTTCTCCTTCCCCTTGTCTCTGCTTGGAAGAGATTTATTTCCTGTCAATAGGATTGGGGGCGGGGGGGCGGGACATGGACATACTGCCACAAAGATGTATCAAAGCGTGCAGAAGATCGCACTGTGCAGAATCATCCGAGAAGGGTCAAGCAGCGGACAAGTGAGGAAGACCACCAGAGGACTCCTGACGACCACCAGAGACATTCAATGCACCTGTATAAAGGGCATTTGCATATGTAATAGTTTCCCAGAAAACTAATGAATATGTATAAGACATCTAGTGAACACGTATGTAGAACATGTACTTAACCTGCACAATTAGGCCTGACGGTGTGCTTTGCACCCAGCACTGTACTTTGCTCCACTGACTTTGTCACTGAATAAAACATTTTAAAATCTATGTGGGCTTGTTTCTCACAATTGGGTGCTTGTCCGGGATGACAGAAGCCTCACTGCCGTGGGGCTAAAGGGTCCTGAATGGAAGGCACAGCCCGCTGATTTCGGTGGTCTCTTCAGTTCCCTCTGGTGCCACTGGAGGTCAATGATCCTGGCAGGGGACTTGTGGAGCAAAGAGGGGGTAGGGCTCCCTGGAGGCGATGGCAGCCATTAAACCTTGTGCACAAGACCCGGGTGAGAACAAAGGACTGTAAGTACCTCCCGGGTGGCGGATAGGGGGAAGGACTGAAAGGGGTGTGTGTGTGAGACATGGGGAGCCAGGTCGCACTCACGAAGTGATTGTGGAGTCTTTCTAACTGCGGTTCCATCCTCCCGTGAGGGAAATGGCCACTAAAGAGATGAAGCGAGTTGAGAAAGGAGTGAATGACTCCCCCAGGGGAAAGGAGGGGACAAGAGAATGGAAGCCGAAAAGCCTGGCGCTGGGAAAGGTAGTTGGAAGGAGGCTGTACAGAAAGCCTGTTGCTGGGAAAGGCAGTTGGAAGGAGGCTGTATGAAAGTCTGGTGCTGGGAAAGGTAGTTGGAAGGAGGCTGAAGCTGGAAGGTTGAGTCCCAAGGAAAAAAAGGGAGCCAAGAATTGCTGTTTCCCATAGAGTCCATTAGGGAAAAGCAGGAAAATGGGACAGGAGGCAGGGAAGCCAGTCCAAGGAAAAAGAGGACAGGGGTGGGAAAGCTCAGTCCTGGGAAGAGAGGGAGGAAAAAGTTACCAGGTGGTGTTCCCTCGGATAGTCCATTAGGAATGAAACTGGCAAATTGGGATTATAGCTCATGTACCAAAGAAAAGGATAAGGTCAACATGGTGAATTAATGTATGTTTGAATGGACAAAAGGACCTATCAGGGAAGACTTGGTGTATTGGCCACAGTATGGATCAGATGAGAATTGGATTTGTCAAGCTCTTAATATTTATGTTAATTCAAAGAAACCATTTCATCAAGAGGAGAGTGATTATGTCATGTGTTGGATGGGATTGTGTGGAGTTGGAATTTTTAAGCTGAAGAAGAAAGAGCAGGTTGAAGAAGGTAAAAGAGAGAGAAGGGAAAAGAAATGAGACCCTCTGGATAACCTACCTCCTGCAGCAGGAAGATATGGGTGAGGAGGAGGATGTGGCTGAGGAGGCTCCTGTCACTAATCTTAGACCTGAAACCGGGTAGCGATGAAGGGGGATGAATCAGTTAAGGGTCATAGAAAGGGAGCAGGGAAGAGGCTAGGATGTATCCATTGTGGGAGGTGCCAATGGCAGGAGTTCAAGGGGGTGTTGAATATGTGAATGTGCTGCTTACTAATGTAGAATTGAGGGCGTATAAGTAGGGAATGAAGAAGTTAGAAGATCCTGTAGGTCCGTCGGAGGAGCTTGATCAATTTTTGAGACCTAATATACATACATGGGGAGAGATGCAGTCCATTATGGGAATTCTTTTTTCCCCTGAAGAGAAGCAGTCCTCCTGGGAGCAGTGGGTCTACAGTCAGGGATTCCCCCTCGGGTCAGGGCACCAACTGAGGTAACTCCTGAGGGAGAGAGCCCTCAGCTTGTAGGGAGTGATATGTGCATTTTGAGCCATCACTTTAAAACTCAAGGATTCTTAAGTTGCCTGTGCAGTACTAATTCCTCTTACACCATCGTGCCTGTGGATTTATAAAATGTTACTGGACTTCTAACCAACTCTTACTGAAGAATAAATCTGAGCTTTAACTTCTGTTGGATTTGGCTATTTGTGCATCTGTAACATTAATGTAGACCACGGGGCTGGGGTTGCGGACCCCGGGGAGAGGAGAACCTGTGACTGTCCGGTAACAGGGCTGCCGGAGCTCACGGAGGTGCTGGCGCAGGGGCGCCCCAGGCAGCGCCGCACAGGCGGAGTCCACCCAACATCGGGAGCCGGCGGGAATGCTGGGGGGAAGGTCAGAGAGCAAAGGGAAATGGCGGCAACCCTGCCCACTCAGGAAGAGAAACGGAATCCTTCTGCATCGCTGCGAGAGGAACTGGATGGGCTAAAAAAACTAGAAGCTGTGGTTTGGGCTTCAGGTTGCCCAACCTGCATGGTGAATATTTGCCAGTGGTCTGCTGATAAAGAGCCTTATATACACATTCCTGTGGGCCCAAAACGGATAAGTCTGGAATTCTTAATTGATACAGCAGCCCAAATTAGTGTTTTAAATGAACAACAAGTGTGAGCTGGAAATTAAACCATCGCAAAAAGCTGTAAAAATTAGAGGGGTAACAGGGGCGACAGAAAAGTGCCCCATAGCTTGAACTCAGTTTTGGTTACTGGGGTGTCCTGGTTTCAGCTGGGATAGAGTTAAGTGTCTTCCTAGTAGCTGGTACAGTGCTGTGTTTTGAGTTCAG
>JANZLQ010000123.1:0-26794 GCA_026212715.1 Elanus axillaris | reverse complement strand
CCAATCCTTTTACTATTACTGTTGTCATTTTATTAGTGTTGTTATCATCATTATTACTTTCTTCTTTTCTGTTCTATCAAACCGTTCTTATCTCAACCCACAAGTTTTACTTCTTTTCCCAATTTTCTCCCCCATCCCCCTGGCTGGGGGGCAGTGGATGAGCGGCTGCGTGGTGTTTAGTTGCTGGCTGGGGTTAAACCACCACAGGCTTCCTCAGGATTAGGGAGTTTGTACGATAAAAGGCAGAAAACGGTGCAGAAAGCAATGATCCCTCACCCCTGCAGTGACTGCTGCAATAGGGGACATTAGGATGGTGCTGGTTGATGTTGCTGGAGCTGATGAATACCACTGCCTTCACCAGCATCTGGTAATGGTGTGTATTGTCATGGTTAGGGCTAAGTGTCATGCCAAACGGCATTTGCTTCTGCCAGTGTCGAAGGGTTTTGTTTTCTGTGGTTCTAGTTGTAAAGCTCAGTTCTTATACGGCTGGGTGGCACTGGCCACTATTTGTCATGACTGCAAGTACAGCACGTTGGTTGCGGGATTATGCCAGGTAAAGACGACTCAGAAGTCAGCCTGGCGCAAAGCACTGTCTCAGCAGCAAAATAGTTTCTGGCTTTGCAGCTAAGAGGATGTGAGATAGTACAGTGTTGTGCTCAACCACAGCCCTCACTAGCACAGCACCTCCCGTAAAACCATGCAAGCTGAAGAGCCCACCGGGTTTCCTGGTGCTCCCTCCTGAGCCCAGAGAGCTCTTGCAGGCAGGAGCAGCAGGCTCTGGGGCTTAATGGGTCCTTGGTGGCAATTTCTGAGTGGTAAAAAGCAGGTTTGCTTTGGAATAAGACCTTTGAAGTGAGACAACCCATGATGGTGTGCACTCTTATTTATGCGATAAATACACCGTGATTTTTATATTCAGTGGCATATGGTTACTTAAAGGCCTCTGAATTGCTAAAGAAAACTAATTTAATTGAAGTCAAACATGAAAATACAGGGCAGAACCACATACTACTTTAGAAAGCAATTCAGTATATTCAGCTGATCTTATTCTAGCAGGGGTTTTATTTTTAACTTTGTGATTATGAATTTTTATAGAGTCACATCAACATAAAGGGCTTTTCTTCACAGCAAGAGCAGAACAGAGGAAGTCCAAGTAAATGAGATCCAATGTCCTTCAAGGAGGCAGTGGTAAACATGTTCTCAAAGATGGAAAAGTTCAAATATAAACTAACTATGCTTGCTGTGGGGAGAGAAAAGAATACAATAGCTTGATTATATTTGAGAAGACAGCTGGTTGAAGACCAAAATCAGTATAGTTCTCCCCAAAGTCTGCCACAGTGATATTTAAGAAACCCATTCAAACCTCATGTGTCACAGATAGACAAAAATAAATCCGGTAGTGATAACTCAGTGTCCTGTTCTGTGGTATCTGTTTAATACCAGACAGCAGAGGCCCTTCAGATCCATTCAGAGCCACAGTAGGAAAATTTAAAAGGTAAGGGGTAAAGAAAGCAGAGCATTTGGAGAGAGAAAGTTCCACAAAAGCTAGTAAGGCAAATGGCTGTGGTTGTGCAAGTGAAATTCCCAGGCGGGCAGGGTGTTTGCCTAGGCTTGGGGATCTGTGCAGGATTCTCCCCACCTGGCTGCCACAGGGAGCCGAAGGAGCCTCTCTCCCTCTTCCACTGTCTGTGACTTGGTGTATCTAGGAGCTGCACATAAAATTAGGATGGAGCCATGAGTCCTGTGATGCAAGCTACACTTGTTTTTCAGCTAATTGTCATCCTGCTAATGAATGCCAAATAGCTTTGCTCATAATAACAGTACTTTAGCATCATGCTCTAAGTGTCAGCTTGAGTAAACCTTTAAAACAGCCTATTTTACAGAGGATTAGGAAAGGGAGTGCTATTAGATCAAACCAAGTGATAGAAACGCCATGGGCGAAAAACATTAATTAGACTTAGTTAAAGCTTTCTGTAATGCAGCTGAAGTTGGTTACAAAGCACTCACTCTGCTTTTGATTGTGTGTGTATTCTCCAGGTGATCTCATCTCAATGTCTATCATACAGTCCATGTATCTGGAGGCAGAGGAGTAGGGAGGAAGGATATGGCTTTCTCTGGTTAAAACTGAACCCACATTTCTCTCTCCCACCCTCACGCTGAAGCACAAACTGTTGCTGTGGCTGAACAAAGTTGAAAATCCAGCAGATATTCATCCCCCTTCTAAGGTCAGCAGGGAAGTCTAACACTAGTTAATGCTAGGCTCCACCTGCTTTAGCAGAGAAGTGTTCACACCTGATCACCGGGATTTGGCTGTTGGTGTCGGTGGTCATGGACCCATCAGAGAGCAATTGCCTCACCCATACCCAGGTGCAGAGCACCTTCACTCCACACCTCTGCTGTTGTATTTGCAGGCAAACACAGATGAGTTTTGTTCCCAGCCACTTGCATTCAAGGCACTTCCCCATGCAATTTGCTGAATTAGAAATATGTCAGTAAGACTGTAACAGGTCCTGCCCAGCCTCCAAGGTTAGCTGTTAGGACTTGAAAAAGTAGTATTGCATAATATATTTAAAAAAAAATACAAATATGGTCTGCTTTAATACTGCTACAGGTTATTTCATTCTAAGGCAGTACTTTGAGGAAACAGCTTTTGCTTTCTCATTTGTTGAAGATGAATTGGTACAGTAGTTCCCAAGGCCATTTATTCAATAGATTGCTAATAAATAAGTTGCAACTGTTTGGCTTCTCTTACTTGTTCTGACTTGTTTTAGCTTCTGGACATATAGCTCCATTCTGCCGATATTTTATGACCTATTTTTCTATTATTATTTTTTAACGTATTGTGCAAGTGATTCCATGAGCACTAGAACTACTGAAGTCTGTTTTTCTAGGGCTTTGTATTTCACACACAATTGACTTTCACGTCAAAGAAGGTGTAGGATCCCACTGGAGCTTTTCCTGAACTCAGAACATTTATGCTGGCTGTCTCCTGCATGCATTCTCTAGGAGCCAGTAAGCTGAACACTCACTAAGCCTTTCACATGCAGACACCATGCTGAGGGTCCCTCTCTTCTTCCTGGCCTGCTCTTCCTCATTTCACAAGACTGGTAGGAGCTGTGTTACTACCCACCTTGTTCCCTCTCTCTGTTAGTGTTGGTTTGCATCTGCCAGCATATTCCAGCTCTATCCTAAAGGATGGACCAGCATAGATAGGAAACTCTGCTTTTTTTTTTTTCCTACTCCTTTTTTACTTGTTCAGTCCACTTGCACAGATTTCCATGTCCACATACAGGCTTCTGTGACACTTCATCTCATTTGAGAGACACTGCAGACACGTTGCACGCTGTCAGCAATGTGAGACTACATAGAAAAAAACCTTACCAAGGAGCATCAAAGCCTGTGTCACAAATGGAACAGCTGCAAAGATCCTAAATGACTTCTTCCCTGTTGACAGCACCACAAACCAGCAGTGGTTTGTATCACTATAGGACACTGATTAAAGGAATTAAAGCAGCAGCAAGCTTGCACATGCTAGGGGTTTCCTTCCCCAGGCATTTATAATGAAGGGCAGGGAGGTGGTCCCAGAAGCATGACATGTTCATTTAATTAATTGAATGGGAGACTGAAGACTGGGGGTGAGTTTCATCTCACCTCAGCTGAGGCCACCAGGTGTCTGCATCGCTGGTAGAGCTATCATTAGGTGCTGAAGGAGGACTTGGGCAGATGGAGATCATGCAGAGCAATTCCTCCACTCATTATGTGGGAGAACAATAATGGCAAAAGGTCGAGAGAGCAATGTCAAATGCTTTGAAGGCTGAAGGTTTGGTTATCCATTGTGTGAAATGGGGGGGGTGGGGTGTCTCTTGTCTTTGACTTACTGATAGTGGCACACAAATGCCACCCCTTCCTTATAGTCCTTATTCTTTTCTGTGTGAAGAATCCAGTGCTGTGAGCCCTGGAGCATATCAGAGGGATATGGTGGAGCTCTAAATGAAGTAAGATAGCCCTTTACCTGATAATGAGGAGTTGAGCTGCTTTTTCCCTCTTTAAAGAGAGCAGAGCAGCATAAACAGAAAGTTGCCAAGCATGTAGTTGAAATCAGAATTAAAAGCCTAGGAAATCAGCTACATAAGTTGCTGGTTACGTGCAGCAGTTAAATGGTGTAAATGGGGATTTAAGAAAAGGTACTGTGAGAGCATGCCCAGTCAAAGGGTTGGTCCTCTTCCAGGGCCCCTCTGGCTGGCAGCTTCCATGTCTGCAGCGTTTTAGGGCTGGGAGCAGCTCTTCAGCTCTTTCAAACGTTGGGAAAGGTCTTTCACCTTGCTTTGTCCTATCAAAACTTCACAGAAAAGTACTTATGTCCTTTTGAAAAGCTCACACAACCCAAAGTTGGTTCCTCCAGACACAAATTGGCTTACTCAGATGAAACTCTCTAGGGAATGTAGATCACTTGACCACTAGTTGAGCACACCAGAAATTTTATAGTCAGCAAGTTAAAAACAGACTTCAGCTGAAACAGCTGGGTGTGCCATTGATATGAACCCAGATGGAGCATCCTAAAGGAATCAAAGGTGAATTGTCAAATTACCCCCCACCACAACAGGCATGGAAAAGTCAATATATAGGATAGGTTCTCCTTACCAGAGAGCCCTAATGAGGGTACTGCTCAGATTGTCTGTTATCTGTTGCCGCTTCCCAGTAAACTGTATTTATTATTATCGTTGCAGTGGTAGTATAAGACATCCTTGTAGGTTTACTTAATTCATTTACATGCAGAGATTTTCAGGTCTCACTCACCAGTGTGTTTATAAAGAAAAGGCTGCCTCTGTGTTGCCTGGACAAGCTGTCTATTAATGAGTTGGGTTATAACATGGTCTGCTTCACCCAGTCTGAGCTCATGTTCAGAAAGCATGTCTGCACATCATCATCTAGTGGTGTATCACGTGGCTTTTCATTAACAGGAGATACATAAGTTGCTATCCTAATTAAGTTAAATCACTGAGCTTCTGGGTTATGCAAGATGCCTGGGAATACATTTAGGCACAACAAGGTCGCAGAAGGGGATTTGCATCAAGAAGAGGGTTCTGGTTTAGGGGGACAGTGCCAGAAAGATGAGCTTGTCCAAGCCCTGGGTCCCAGTTGTTGCAGGCTGCAGAGTGCCTCGTCCCTGGTAAGCTGAGCAGGATCCAGAGGTGGCTCTGGGGAGCGGTCCATGGCTAGGTTGGTGTGGGTTTGCTGTGGTTCCTTGGGTCTGTGTTCTGAGTCTAGCAACCAGCTTCTTAACTTTCTTTTCCCAGAGAATAAAATTTGCTTTGATTCTTACCTCAGTCTTGACAGCATCCCAGGGTAATAAGGGTAATGGCAATTAGTAAGGTGTACCCTTGCTTAGAAAGGAAGCACCAAAGTTACCTCATGTGCCTTCTGCCGTATTGTGGTTCCTCTGCTACCCTGGATGTCTTGTTCATTTTGTTTCATGTCCACAAAATGGAGTTTCTTTTTTCTGATTTGATCATCTTTTGAGTCTATTTTAGTCTTCAGCATCCAGGACATTTTATAACAGGGGTGGGGTTTTCTATAATGTGGCTGTTTGAAATAGTATTTCATCTGTTCTAAATCTTCTGCCAGATCTGAGATTTCTCTGATTGTCCCCAAGCATTTGTGATAAGAGAAAAAGGTGAATAACAGCTGCTTGTCAACATCTCTGCGCATCCTCATAAATGCATACTAAATGCATTAATTTATCTGGCTGTTTAATGAAGATTTCAATCTAAATTCATGGGAGGACATTTTAAAGAGGCCAGAATTTGTTACTTATGTCCAATTCACTGGTGCAATGTACTTGGGATAAAATCTGACAGAAAAAAAAAAGGCAAGGTTTAAGTTGGGTAAAGTGGAACAAACACATGCTTTTAACACGTATTCATTTCACCCATCCTTCAAACCTGGATCTGAGCCAGAGAAGCTTTAAAAGAAGCACAAACCCCAAGTCAGGCAGGAAGAGAGTGCCAGCATCTCAGAGTAACCAAAGCCTTTTTTTAGTTGTTTTAAATGAATTTTTAAAAAGAAAGAGCGCATGTAGTTTCCTCTCCTTTTTTTTCTAAGCAGAGCTGCAGTCAGAGTGTGGTTAGCATTCTGGTTCTCAGCTAATATTTTCCTTAACGTGCATTTTTGATCTCTGTTCTGTAAGCATGATGACAACCCATGGCGGATGCAGATGTTTTCAGTCATTGATGTATGCAGCTGATAGTCCTGAGAGGCGCAAGGCACCCAAGTAGGTTGTCTTCCAAGATTTCATAATGCTTGTAGTTTCTAAGGTGATTTATGTTTGATTCATACAAATTATAAATACATGTATTATACATACATCTTAAAATGGAATTAGTGAGGATGGGAGATGAGAGACATTTTTCAACTTCTTGTAGACTCTTTCCCAAGCCTTCAAAATTATATTTCCTCCAGATGAGGTTCTGATGAGATTTAAATGGCTACAAATACTGTGGAGGTGACTGCTGGTCTGTAGGAGGCTGAGGGAAGCACGCTTGATTGGGAGGGGTGAGACATGCCAAGCAAAAATTGGTTTCTGCTTTGCTTTACTTTGGCCCCTAAATAAGGACTATATTGTGTTCATGGTGGTTCACATTTGTGGTACTCACACAGAGTGAACATGCCATATGGGCCAGTGAAAATGCTGATGTCCCCTGGCTGTCCTGTTCACATAGAGTGAAGGCAGAGGGTGCAGAAGTGACCACTAGCCATGTATTTACAGATTGCTGCTGCATTATGCACCACTGTCAGGTGTAGCGTATGTGGCTATCCACAGGGATTTAGATGGTTATTGGACTGGGAACACTCACTCAGTTACTGTGTCTGAGCTGAAAACTGGCAGTGAACAGCTGAGGGACGGAGGGGTTTCAAGACATAGTTAGGACTGAACAGTGGCTTCCTCCATCCTACAATTTTCCAAGGCAAATAGATTTTGTGGCAGATTTTCCATGCTGGTCACAGCCACTAGGTGATTTTACTTTATAGACTTATACACAAGTAGTAAATTAAACCAGTAATATGTAACATGTATATAGTCCACAAACAAACAAAAATGTTTTGTACCCATTTATGACAGTTAGAAAATATATTCAGACATAATTGAAAAAGGCCTAAATACTGGACAATGTCTTTTACTTTTTTGAATCTCACTGAAGTGCAGTGAATTCAGCCAGTAGTAACTCAGTAGTGATACAGTTATCTTTACAATTTAGGTGTCCATAGCTGGTAGTGTCTCAGTATTTTGACTCATTCTGGATTTGAACTGATGTCTTCATAAGGCTTTCAACACCAAGTCAAGGTTTAGGACACTTGAGCTATTGCACCTCCTGGTCTGGTGCCATGTTTTCATTCATCCATTCAGAAGAGTCAACAGGGCTGAATGAAGTCTTTCTACTTGTTTCATTTTCTGTGATCTACCATTTGCTGAATGATCAACCACATCTCCTTGGCTAGAGCCAGTGCTACCTGGGGGTCACAGGTGGGCTCCAGCCAAGCAAGGCTCCTGAGCTCAGAGAATCCAGTTGTTTTATCAACAAGGCTATAGGCCAATATAAGCTTAGCAGCCTTTAGAAAAAAAGAAAAGAAAACAAACAAACAAACAAAACCAACCAAACCAAAACAAAAAGACATCAACTTAAAAGGGTAGGTAAGCTAAGCTTAAATCTCTCTTTAGGACTGCTTTATAAGTGACTTTGTGTTTTAAAATAGAAGTAGTTGAGTGATGCTCAGGATTTTTGAAAATCAAGCTATATCTATGTTTTTATCATAGGACAAGGTGGAAAGTTCGTGCTATTTAACAAAACATGCCATCAGATGGGAGGAAAACTAAAATTTGCTACTGGATTTATTTTTGTAATATTTGCCAGGGAACATTAATTCCTTTTCCTTAACAGTTGATAAAATTTGCTTCTTTTGAAGCAGGTGCCTAAAATTTGGGAAGAGGACAT
Source organism: Elanus axillaris (assembly GCA_026212715.1). Classification (NCBI taxonomy): domain Eukaryota; kingdom Metazoa; phylum Chordata; class Aves; order Accipitriformes; family Accipitridae; genus Elanus; species Elanus axillaris. The sequence goes on along the minus strand of JANZLQ010000123.1, from coordinate 18,803 downwards.
GCTTCTCTGTCCTCTGGGGAAAGAAGTACCATGTGGTTATACCTAGTATAACCACCATGCATTGAAAGTTTGAGGGAGTGCTGTGTAACCCACCATCCTTCTGACTTTTCCTAATTTCTGAAAGTGTGTTGTAATGTCTTGATACTATTTTAGGGTAGCTGTACATAATATATCCATATTTCAGCTATATTAAAATAGCAATTGATACTAATTTGCCTATTATTCAAATAACAGACATGCATATTATTTTGTATGTGTACATTCTTAGCACCAGCTGTCAGATACACATACATATTGCATACTTTGGGTTGCCTACTAACGGTAGCTGTCTTCTCTCATCTTCACCTATTGCTCCTTTTCATACTGGTGCCCTGAGCGAGAATGTCATAAGCAAATTACTTTTACAAAGAGTGAAGTTCCTTTCTGATGGCATTGAAGGAGAAAACTAGAGATGAAGAGCTTTATACAGACTTAGATAAACTCCTGCAATATAATAACAGGGGAAATTTTCCTGTCTAGAATATTATCCCTACAGCTGGTAATTTCTCTCCTTCTTGTTCCTTTGGGAAAGCCTGTGTGTCAGATACTTAAGACACTTCAATATCTAAGGACCATGTGTATTAGATACTCTATACTGCAAAAGTGCAGTGGCAAGCATAGATAGTTTGTCTAGAGGCTATTCTGAGTGGAGGGCAACACTTAAAGAAAAAGATAAAAAGCCAAAGTCAGTTCTGTCCCACTGCCACAGTATGAAGCCTACAGCTTTTGAAAACTTAAGCAAGGAGTTTTGATCTTGAAAAACATGCAGTGAGGATGCTTAAGTGCATAAGTTCATCTTTGAACGTGGAAAGTGTCAAAGATAGGCACAAACTATGGAGTTTTTTTCTTCAACTTTTCTGCGGTGACAATGAAATACATTTAATTTTAAAGAGATAATAATTCACTGATGTTTTGCTCAATTAAAATATTACTGCAAAGAGCCTGACCTAGTGACAAATTGGTTCAAGATAATGGTATATTTTATAAGTAAGGAAGAAGCTAGATGTGTATCAAAAGTTATAAGGGCTTAATTATTTTCAGCCTTCAGCAGTGTAGATTCAAAGCAAGGGAAGGAGGCTGAGATGTGCTCTGGCAGGTTAACATACAAAGTGGCAGCTGTCTGGCACTTGCTGAAAGAGAGGGAAAATCAAACTCAACCTCAGTGAGACTGATCAGGAAGGTGTTGGAAATGTGACAACCTGCACAGGCATCTCCTGAGTGGGTCTGTTGCTTCTCTCTTTCATGCCATGTCTCTGCAGTTTGTCACCAGCCCCAGTATGTGGGAGTGCAGCTGGGGTATCAGGAGGTTATCTTGGCTCTCTCCCTTTTATCTGCAGCTGGGAGAGCACATTTCTGTGTGGCCAGCTGTTTATTTCAGCTGGAGAAAAGGAACAGTTTTCTTTCTGGAATGAAAAATACCTCTGCTGTATAGGTATGTACTATGCATTTAGCCAGGGTGTATATTGCACCTTTTAAAAATGCCAGCAACCCTCAACGTTGTAAGATACTTTTGAGTTTATTTTACTGCTAGAGAAACGGAGCCCTTCAGGTCTTACTGAATAAACCTGGAAAGGAACAGGCAGTATTAGCAATTATTTTTACCACCTTTCATGTTCTTGTCAGTGATAGCTATGATGCTTGTTGGCTTGCCTTTAAATGCAGGCTTTCTTAGAGGAAAAAAAATGAGAGTGGAATTCACCTTGCAAAATACCATTTATCCAAAAGCTCAGCCTACACTAGCTTAGTTATACTAGCTCCTACTACAGTCTGTAGAGAGATGAGCACCCTAAAGAAGGCTCAGCTAATGCTAGAGGGAGGTGCCTTTTCTTCCTTGAGTGAGGACTAAGCCACCAGATCAGATTTGACTCCTGTTTGATGAATCCCACCAATGTGCCTTCCCTATCCCTATCTTGCACAGAGATTGCAGTGAAATCTGTTTGATAAGAAAGAGCCCGCTGGGGCAATACTTTCAGTTCACCATTTGCTGCAAGTCTGTAGTTGTAGTACAGATATAATTAGAAGGAGCCATGATTAAAATCCCTTGCCAGCTGAGATCCCAGGAACACACATGGAGAAAATAAGATTCACATCTCTTGTATTTGCCTATCCCACCCTGGATGCAAACAGACCAAATCCCCTCTGCAAGGGCTTTCAGCTGCGGCAGGTTTCCCCAGGGCAGGATTTTGCAGCACAGCTGTTTGTTCTCCACCAGGCAGGCTGGGGCACAAGGCTCCTCAGCATGGAGCATAGGACCTCAGACCACAAGAGTCTTCTCAGCTTGATACACTGGGCAAAAGGAGCCTGTGCTGAGGAGGAAAAGGGTAACGGCAAAGAAAATGAAAGAACACAGTTACTTTTTATAGATAAGACTTCTTCAGCTTAGCAAAGACATGGAGGTATGACAGAGGTCTGTGAAACACTTAGAGACAGGAAGTGAGGAGTGAGTATACTGTATTTCTTGCACTAGAAGGTTTATGGCTGTTGTACTGTAGAGATTTAAAACCAGTGCAGGGAAGTACTTTTCTCCAGAAAATATAACTAAATGTGGGGCTTATTGCAAGAGCCCGATTGTGTACCTAAGCTCAAAAATGGTCTGACAAGTCCACGGAAGCTGGTGACCAGCAGTGACTCTTAAATATTGAGGCTTGGCCAGGAAACATTTTAGTGGATGGGCTTTGAGGGGTAAGATCATCCCTTGTCCTGTTGTTAGTGCCTTTCCTAAGTATGCAGTATTGCCTTGCCTCTAGGATTGCATGCTTGTCTGTAACTCTTTAACTGTATGGCTTTGGTATGACCTGGTATAGCCTCATATGTAAATATTCACAGTGTCCAGAAGAGACATATGTTTCTGTGGCTTGTTGCACTGTCGTGGATTATAGGCTTCAATCAAAAAAAGGTTTTGAGAGATGTACAGGGAAAAGGGTTGAAATTCGATGGAGGCCCAAATCTGTGAAAACCATGTGAAAAATCGAGCCTACACACAGCTTGTCTTTTAATCTCATATGTAGACACAGAGCCACAGTCAAATACAACTTTTGACTATTTCTGCCATGAGTGTGCAAGGGGCCATCTGCCTGCATGCCCACTGGAGGCCGTTTGACCTTTTCATTGTGCACACGAACCTTTGGCACACCTTAATAGCTGACTCCTGCTCAATTATTTCAACCTTTGGAGCAGAGCTGCACACACAGCACACATGTGCTTCCACATGTGCAGCCCAGAGCAGCCACTGGGCTGCCCTCACCCTGAGCACCCCTCCTCCTGCCCTGGGTGTTGCATTGCATCAAGCTTCCTAACATGGAAATGTCAAGCCTAAACAATAGAGGAGCTACCAGGCAAATGGCTTGGATGTCAGCTGTGTTGCATTTCGTGGCATTTCATATCCTGGGGTCTGTGAGGGTGTTGTGTGGTGCCTGAAATCACTTTCCGAGCAGGTGCATGCCACTTGCTCCTGCTCCCTCCTTGCTATTTTTCCACCAAGCAAAAGGGAATACTGCAGCAGGCTCCGCTGCCCCAGCATGGGGATGCTGACTCCTGTTACCGCTGCAGCATACACATAGGCTTTGCTTAAATGTTCTGCCAGTCATACAGACTATTTAGTCTTTGATGCCCCCCTAGCCCCAAGTGACTCTTGTCTTTCAGACTTGTTATATGAAGTTGAATTCTGGGGTGTCTTAAGTTTTGCACAGATCTGTTTCCAAGGGACATTAGGAAGGTAATGCTGAGTGCATCAGGATCATCAAAATCTAAAGTGGTTTCTTCACTAGCCATGTTTTGGGGAGAGGTGCTGGTGGGGTTGGGGAGGGTCTCAGTGGCTGTGCTCATGACACCCAGGCTTGTTGCTGTCACCTTGGGTGGCTTTACTTGGGTTCCCAGTAGTAGTATAGTGCTCAGCAGGAGCACAAGCTGCAGGCTGTTTCTCAAGTGAGGGTCACCTTTTACCTCTGGGGAGCTTTCCTGCCAGGGAACATCCTCCACTCCCTTATTTTGATAGCTGGATCCAGTCCTGCTTGCCTTAGATAAAAGCAAACTATCTTGGAAAACTGTAGAAACAGAGGAGGGGGAATATGCAGAAGAAAAAATAGATGTAAGTAATTACATCTCTCTGCCATTCAAAACAGTGTCAAACAGGCACAATGCTTATATTATAAAGTATGAAAATGTTATCTGAGTCCTGGCAGAAAAAGTGCACTTTCTTTGGAGTGGCTGGAGGTGCTTCCTCAGGGGCTTCTCACTAGAAGAGCCATGTTCCAAAACAGATTTTCATGCAACAGCAACTTTCTTTTGCAGGAAAAAGTTTTTTTCTCAAAAAGCTCTTTTTTTCCCTAACAAAAGAAACAAGCTGTCTGTTGTATATCCCAGTCTAAAACCAGTTTAAGGTAGGCCATCTTTTGCTCATACCCAAAGCCAGCTATTGTAGAGATTAGGTCAAATCCTATATAGCTACCTGCTTTCACTGTTGCTCATGGGGTGTCTTGTTTTGTCAACTAATCTCATCTCAGGAGGCTTCAAAGACATTTGCATCTGTGCCTTGAGTAGTTAATTAAGCTGAAGAAGGTGGAAATTAGTAAAGGAATTAGGTGAACTAGCTAAGGGGGAGGTAGCAATACATTGTGTTGAAAGAAGATCAACTAGGCTGGAGGGAGGTCCAAGTTGTGGTTGTCAAAGACAAGCCTAGAACCCAGCCTGGTTAACAGCCCCATTAAAGACCTACACAAGTGATAAGAAATGTGTTAATGAGATTAATTGATGACACAGTGCTGGGAAAAGTTGTCACTATTGAAGAGGATGGTGGGTAACCATGACGACCAAAATGATAGAAACAGGGTGGAATTCAATATTCCAGAGTGAGGCATACAGCTGGGTACTAATTGGTTGGAAACAGCAAAGGGGAAAGCTGGGGATGTACCAGTTGGTGGCAGAAAGTCTGTGAAATGCTAATGTGATGCCTTGCAGTATTCACAGTGTTATTTCCAGTGAAGGGAAGATGTTCTTTGTAGTTCTGACCACCCAGAGTTAAGAAAAGTTAATGCCAACCAGAAGAGGTGAAGAGAAGAGTTAGTGGAATGATCAAGAGGACTTGAGAGTCTGTCAGGTGTGAGGAGGGGAAAGTACCTTCACTTGTGTAGCAAGCCAGCATGGAAGCTGAGAAAATATGGGACTCTGTGTATAAATGTCTCAGAGAGTGAGCACCAGGGAACAAAAACAACTATTGAAACTGTAGGACCACATTGGCAAGTGGATAAAGAATGAACTTAGACCAGAAGTTAAGAAAAGGAGTCCACCCATTTGAGGTGATGTTCTGGACCAGCCTTCCAGTAGGAGTGAGGGCAAAATCTCTAACTTCTCTTGTTCTGGGCACTGAGCAGGTTTAGGAGAGTACAAAATTGATGATTACGTGGCAGGGCTGGCACTTGTCTCATTGACCTACAGCATCTCTTCAGTCCTGTGTTCCTGCACTGTTCTCAACACACACACAGAGGACGCAGTGTGCGGAGGATGAATCAGTGAAGCGGCTCTTGGAGACAATTGTAAAAATTTTGAAGTTATATTACCAAAAGCATCATAATTCTTGCATCCTGGCACATTCATTCCCATTGTTCATCCTTTGGCTTCTAGGTAGAAGCTAGTTTTATCTCCAGTTGTTCAGGCTATTTTGCAATCTGAGATTTGGTTTGTCGTGATGCTTCTTAGGTTGCAGCCACCAAACAGGGGCAATGTGGGAGTGATGGGAAGGATGTTGTAGATGAGAGTGATACAGAATATAGCAGGGAGGGACTGCGTTCTCCAGGGTGGATCAGGGCTGAGGAAACAGCTGCACAAGAGCAGCTGTTTCACAGGAGTGTGAATCCATGAGGAGACAGACAACCCCCTAGGGAAATGCCATCAGGATTGCTACATGCAGGGCTATTTGCACATGGAGTCTAAGCCACTTGGTCTCACTGTGGTTATTTCCTTTGGCAGCACCCAGCTAAAGTACAAACCAGAGCCTATCACTGCTGTTGTATTGATATCAACTCTTCAGCACAGCCATGGGTAGTACTTAAATTAATAATGAGTAATAACAATTGTATAAATAAAATACCATTGTACTTGCTGAAGTTAATAAAATAGACATGAATGCATTAGATTTGGATTTTAATGGCTTATATCTGTTGCTGAATTATTCTCTTCTCATAGTAGTTTGACTGCAAGGACAGCATTAAAACCAACTGGAGAAGCAAATAGGTACTGGAATGTGCAGCAGTGTATTAAATGGGAACTCAGCCCAAGAAAATACTGTGCCTCAGACTGACAGGGCTGGCACTGAGAGGGAGCTCTGCTCTAGTAGATGTCCCCATGCTATTTCTTACCCTGCTTTTACTGCTATTCAGGACCACAGTCAGCTTGGTTTTCTCTCCTGTTCCTAGTCCAGTCTTCTTGAAATACGGTAGCAGTGTTAATGGTGAACATACATCACTCAGCCTCCCTCTGGAGCTGCACAGACACTCCATGGCTCTGGCCCTGTGTGAATTCCACCACAGGCTCACGTGCTTGCTCAAACTTGAGAAATTACAATACAGTATTTGATATTTCTTACTCCACACATTTTTGCCCCCACCTCCAGCTGTCCAGGCAGTTTGTGGCTGAACTGCCAGGCCCTTCGACCACAAACCTAGCTCACCATGCAAAGCTGTCTAACCAGCAGGAGAGTTTTCATCTTGCCCCATTGCTGAAAAACTTTTGTAGCATTTGCACAAGAACAACACTTTTGTAGCTGTGGAGCACTGCCACACTACATGGTTGGAGCATAAGTCATTAGGAGTTCCTTCAGGGACTACTCAAGGCTTTTGGGAAGCATAAGGGAAGCTGAATTTTGCCATCCTGGGGTGGAGCAGTCTGCTCTTGTATTAAGAAAGGAAGAAGTAGGGGAGAGCTTGGAGCTGGAAGGTGGAGACACGGCAGAGCCCTGGGCGCTGCTTCTGCTGTTCCAAGGTAAATTGAAGGGTTGGAGGTATAAGCTGCCATGAGCTTCCTTCCTCTTGGAGCCCTGTACCCTGATGCTGTTCTCCTCCTCTTATGACTGACTTCCAGCTGTAGGTAGAGGTGGTTGCCCAGAGTCTCACCAAATAGAATTATCCAATGCTAAACCTGCCTTTAGGAACAGATTTCTTCTTAAAGTCTGATTTTGGAATGAATGGCATCATCTGAGCAATGTGTTTTCCTCCCTCATCTCCTCTGATCTGGTACTATTCTTTCCAGTTAAGGCTTTTTGTACTGCATTTTTCTGCTTAAGGCTTTAATAATATTCAGACTGAAAGTAATTCAGTCACCTTTCTCCAATTCTCCTGTTTTTTCTAGTATGCCTCTAAAATTTGATGGGTTTTGAAGAAAGCCTGATCTGCTGCATGCCCAAAGAGCATTTGGATGTTCTTCATGTGGTGACCTCTTCATTCCCTCCTACACCCATTCCATCATTACATTAGTTGAAGAAATCCCAGTGTGTTCCAGATGTTGAGTGATCAAATGGTATCAAAGAGCTTGGATAAAGTACTTGGTGCTGGGGGGAGGTGAGGAAGGGGGAACTCAAAACTTTCCATCTTCAGAGAGAAACTGCCAGTCCCTGCCTTGCTGTTCAAAGCTTTCTAGTTTGAATCCAGAGTTGTGATAATGTGGAAACTGTGAAAATATGAGCTGTGAACACTGGGAAGCTGTGAAGCAGGGGAATAGGTGGGGATTTACAATCTCCCCTGAATGCAAAGGTTATATATTTTCTGGTTGAAAATTTAATTCTTGAGAAGTAAGTTTTAGTCACTACAACAGCAAGAGAAACAGTGGCCAAGGTTACAGAATTGTCTTGATTGTAAAAACCTTTCGTTTTGTTGCTCGTAACTTTCTGGCATTTTTGTATTTGAGGCAGAAGTTTTTCAGACCTGGCCTCTGCCAAAAGGCAAATCTCATTTAGGCAAAGCTGGTTGTCTTGTTTCTGAGCCTGGAAGTGAGAGGCAGTAGTAGTAATAAAAAAACAGACTCCCATTTCATTTTTTCTTTCTTTTGAATACTTTCACCACGAGTGTGAAAGGTGATGTTTCATGTAGGAACAGCCTTGACTGAGGAGCTGTGCCTTTCATTGGCCCAGGGAAGATTGAGTTTGATTTGTCTGAATTACTGGCATTAGAAAATCACCTTCTAGGCTTTGCAGTGTTGTGAAGCCCTTAGCTGGCAGCAGTGAGGAAGGACTCACCTGTTCAATGGCTCTTTGAGAAAAATTTTTGAAAGAGTGGAAACCGAGTCATGGATTTAGCAGGTGACTTGCAGGAAGCTATCTCTGGCTAGTACACCTACACTGTAAAATTTCTGAGGCTGGCAGAAGCTGAGAACATCCACATTTTTTCAGCATGAATCCAGAAAATATATAACTGCTTTCTTGTGTCTCAGAGTGGAAACAAATGCATCATTTCAAAGGGAAGCTGGCCCTCTGCAGAGCCACCTCAGCTGTTTGTGTATGTGCTGCAAGAGATGGGAGCACAGTGGTGACTCCTGGAGTCAGAAGGGCTTTATAGCTCCAGTGCTGGCTCCTCAGGAGCCCTTTTGCTCCATCTCTGCCATTCCAAAGGCTAGTGAAGCCACATGCTACTGTGCATGAACGCAGACATAGGTTGAGCCTGTTGCTGCTGGCCTGGAGAATGCGGTGTCAGCAGAGCTCAGGGGCCTTGGGGAAGTGTCCAGGATGTGACCTGGATGAAGCTGCCTCTGTGTGCTCATGCCCTGACTGAGCTAATCACTCTAATCATCCTTTGGGAGCCAGGGCAGACCCAGCAGTGGTGGACCAAGTGTAAGTTAATAAATCCAAATGGACCCACTGGGTGGTTATTTTTAACCTTTATAGAAATAGTGGGACAGCTGTATTATTAGAGGTTTCCAACTACCCAGGTTACCTAAGGGTCCCCCACTCACCATGGCTACAGATAATGGGGTGCTTCCCCTAAAATAAATAATTGCTTCTACCTGAAATCAAGAAGAACAGATGCCTGGACTGTGGTTCAGCAAGTTGTTTTACCCTGAGGCCCTGCATATGCTTAATATATGACACCTGTGTAAATACATTAAAACGGTTGGATATTAGTAGGCAGGGACTGTTAAGGAGAAGATGCAGTGTTAATTGGAGATACTTGTGCTAAGTGTACAAGCAGTGCAGGCTGAGATCCTGCCAAGGACCAGGGCAGTTAGCACAAGCTTCTGTGCATCCCTCTTGTCAAACCCCACTTCTTAGTGCCTTCTAATGCTGCAAAATGGGCATTTAAATTCCCTGCCAGGTCAGCCATTCATCACAAACACATTTAGACTTAATTGCTAATTAATTTTTCCTAGATAATGTAGATAACTTTCTTTTCTCTGTGTATGAAATCTAGAAGAACTTTCTGAGAACCAGCCACAAATGAATTGACTGTAATTGGAGTTCTTTCACTTAGGTGAGAAGTAGCAGTTCATCAACTCTTAATTAGCTTGGACTTTTTTGAGAGCAGTTTCCAATTTTTTGACAGGAAGATATACATCTTGTTTCTCCTGTAGCAATACAAAGAAAGTAATTTTACCTTGAATTGACAAATTGGGCTGCGTTTGTTGGTGTTTTCTTCCTCCGGATGGTGAGTGCCAAGCTGCATGTCGTACCTGAATTGCTGAGCAATTTATTCAGTTAGTGTCGCTTCTCATGGAGAAAAGAACACTGATTATATGAGAAAGAGAGTTTGAGCTCAGTTTAATTACGATGTGAATGGGTAACCAGCAGTGCTTGGAGTGATACATGAAGCTGCAGAGCAGCTCTTAGGTATCAGCATAAGAGAAGCTTTGTATTTTGTGTCTGTTGTAGGTGAATACTATTTCTGTTCATTGTACAGGTAGGAAGGCTGTAGCAACCGAAAAATGAAGCCCCCTCAGACTAGTCAGACCCAAAAGCATCCTGCCAAATAGTCTGCCTGGCAGCTGGCTGCTTGGATTCTGAGCCCAGGAGTGAGTCCCTTCAGGAGGTGCTGCAGGGGAGAGTGACCATGCGACAGGAGATGGTGACGCGGCAGCAGGATCGGCCCTGAGTCAGCTCACAGCAAGCAGTGCCAGAGCGGGTGGGCTGGCAGCTCTGGGCTGCGGCAGCCCTGGCGTGGGCTTGCCCCACTGTGATCTCATTGGCCCAGGTTCACGCGCGGCGCTAGGGCGGGAGAGAAATGCCAGATGAGAAGCTCCCAAATAGTAAATCATCCTATTGCAGCTTCTCACCCATTGGTGGAGTAGCCAAAATTTCCTATAAGCAGGCACACGCAACTGCTCTGCTGGGCGCAGAGCCGTGGCTGTGAGGGGGGGTACCTGAGCACTTTGTAGAAGCAGAGCAGTCTGCATAGAGGTCAATGAATCAGGGTTACCAGGATGGGTGCTATGTATGTGCCAGTAACACTTGCCAAGTTTTAATTACATATAGTACAATTATTCAGTGTGGATGAGGCCTTTTGGTAAAAGGAAAGGTCTCACCTGTGTTAGCACCCTGCAGTTCACGGTGATAATTTTGTCGGTAGGAAAAGTTGCCATGTGCTGCTGACTTCGGGACTAATAATGGCTGAACTGTTTGAGTGGGGGCAAGTACAGACACAAAGGAGTCCCTTGGGCTGGATGAGAGGCCCCGGGCTCTGCAGAAAGCTTGTCCTACCTTGAGAGAGAGCTCCTCTCTGGCAGCTGGGGCAGGGGAGTAGGAGTTGGGACCCAGGGAGAGGGCAGAGGTCAAATCGCCCTTTGTCTTGAGATTCCACAGGAGAGGCTTTGATAAGCTGTGTTAGGACTGCACGTGCTGCAGGCATCTCTCTTTATTAGACTGAGGTCCTTTAGCAAAGTACTTGTTGATGGGATCAGCTTTTGACTTTTTTCATATTAGGAACCACCCATTACAAGGTAATTTTATAGGTGGTTTGAGTGCCCTGACAGCCCACTGGCAGCACACTTACACCTGCTGCTCTCTGTAGGAAGAAATCCAGTTTTAGTAGGAAAGATGGAGAAACACATGCAGATCAGTCATTTGAGAGATGGAGGGATCCCAGTACAAATGGTTGGAGATACAAACTGCCACCCAGGTCAGGTTGAGTAAGAATACATTTCTTCCAAAAGTGCACTTGAAAACCACAGGTTTTTTTCAACATTTTAGATAACATGTTTTCATTTTCTGCATAAGTGATTAAACCAAACTTCTGCTAAGACCTAGTTTGCTTATGATCTTTTAAAAGCAATTAAATCAAATTTTAAACTATTAAGCAGTACATGATTGTGGCTGGAGAAAGCCAGGCTATTAATGCTTAGTATGAGTTTGTTAAAATACAGGAAGTTTCAGTATTAGCAGCCTGTGGTGAAGATGCAGAGAGTGTTTTCACTTGCTCAATCTGCTTGTTGAGTTTTAGCTTTGTTCACATCTGAAAAGCCAATGAGAGACTGGTAATGCAGGAAAGCTGGCATGGCCTTTCCATCTGTGAATATAAACAAGACACATGGAAATGAGCTTTACTAGTTCTAAAATTTCAAAGGTCTTTAGTTGTAGTCAGTGCTGTTCCCTCAAAAATACTTTGTTTAATAAAGCTTTGTACGTGCAATATGCATTTTTCAGAAGTTTTTCTTTCTTTTCTTTATATGTCTAGCACAGTGAAGTTAATTTATATACCTAAATACAGGCTGTTTGATTTTAATTGAATAACGGTTTCCCTCCAACTAGAGCTTATCATACATCACCCAAAAAAATAGTAATTTAGATCTAAAGAATAGTATATTGGTTTTGCTTCAGGTTTGCTTCAAAAAGGCCCTAAAAAGTACATATGTAATTGAAATGAAAATTATTATTTAAATAATTTTTCCTCTCACTGACTTAAATGATGATAAAAGTTCCTTATGTAAATCAATAAATTGAATCAGGCCGGTCCTGCTATGAGTTCCCCACTGTGCAGTCTCAGAGAGCCTGAAGGTAGCTGGCAGTCAAGAGGATGTAAGTACCTAAAGAAGTTGGTAAGAGAGGAGTTGAATCTGTCATCTTTACCCTGCTGTAGCTAGCAAGAGAGTTGCATTTCTGTCATTTCTACAACCACTGAACCTAGGGTGTAAAAACATTTAGTTGTTTATACCTAAACAAAAGCAGGATGCAAATCCAAATGAGCAAATGGGAAGAGAACCTCAAACATGATAATGTTGGCCTCAGTTCAAAACACTTGAGTACAGCCCTGTCTTTAAATACGTAATAAGACATGCCTGTTCTTGTCACAGCTTGGGATTCTGGCACACGCTTTACAGGCTGTGCCTCAGAGCTAGGCCAGCTGCAATGATTAGGGCTGATGGGGCATCCGTGTGAAGGGTTGGCACCATCGCTGGTATAGCCCTGCTCCCTCTCACCAGGGCTTTGGAAATAACACGTTGGAAAATAAGCAGTGAGGCAGGAAAGGTGACTCAGACAAGTTGCAGTGATCACTCCAAAGGCAGCTTCAAATTGTGTATTGGATCATGGTGGTTTTGGGTCGGTGGGTCCAACACCTCGTCAGAGTAAAGCCACGTCCTCTTCAAGTAAAGGTGCTGCCCCAAAAAAGAGCTTGTGCCTGCAGGGACCTTGTCTTAGACTGCTGTGCTTTGTGCTTCAGACACATATGTTGTACTGGAGTCCTGCTGGCTTCCCTAATTATCAGTGCCTCAGCCAGGAATGGCAGCCTTCCAAGAAAAAAGGAAAATGGTGGGGGCACACAGTTCTGTTTTAAAATTGAAGAAGTTGCAGTCTTCTCCAGAAGAGCCCTCACTTTTGTGTGATGGTAAGAGCAGCCGGTGCTGGAGGAATAACAACCTTTCACATGATGAAATGGAAGACTTCAGGTTATCTTCTATATTAAATCTGTATCTTGCTTCATTCTGGTGTGGACACTAATATTGATACACTAGTCTGACTCCAACAGCAGTCGTTACAGGATAGGCCTAGCCTCCATTGCTTGAGCAGCATCCAAGCAGCCTTGTGTGTTTACATTTTCTAGTGATGTTTAACAAGTGTCAACTTCTGTGCCAGAAGCAGCTGGTTCTTGATTCAAGGTTGAATGTCTCATAAGGTGTTGGCTGACAATTGTGGCAAGTTATGGTATATGTAAGCAATGCCATTTCATGTGTTCTGCGAAGAAAACCTATGACTAACACTATGGTACCTTAACACGCTCAGAGAAGAGCCTCAATTTTGATTCTAGGTGAGGCCACTAGAAAAGGCAGAGAGGCCCAGAGCATGGTTCTCTGGCACTGGCACTGGAGGGTTCCTCTTTCAATCTTCTCAGCTAAGGCTCAGGGCTGAGAGTATGGGTAAGGTTGGTTGGAGGAAAAGCTCTGTTAGGGCCCTTCTCTTTTCTCAGGGCATTCGGTTGTGCTGCCAAACAGCACAGCCCATTGGCTTTCTGCTTGTCCAACTGATGCATCACTGTCTCCTTTTTCTTCTCTCTTCAGGTTATTTCCAGGATTTGTTGAACAAGTCAGAAAAGGCCCTTTATGATGCTTTTCCAAGCATGTACGGAGAATTGTACACTCAAAACATGAAGGTCTTCAAGGACTTGTACAGCGAGCTACGCCGCTATTACCGGGGCTCCAACATCAACTTGGAAGAGGCCCTCAATGAGTTCTGGACACGCTTGCTGGAGCGGCTCTTCAAGCTGATGAATCCCCAGTACCATATCACAGATGAGTACCTGGACTGCATGGTGAAACATGCGGAGCAGCACAAACCCTTTGGGGAAGTTCCCAGGGACCTGAAGGTGAAGGCAACCCGAGCCTTCATTGCAGCACGCTCCTACGCACAGGGCTTTCTTGTAGGCAGCGATGTGGTCAAAAAGGTTTCTCAGGTATGTTTGGGTCCTTCTTTCTCCTCTATCCACAGACTGGCAGGAGCCAGTCAACTACTGCTGTTGGGGAGAGGGGCGTGTTATTTCCCCTTACGTTTTTATTACAAAGCAAGCAGGTATTTTTCACTTTTATAAAACAAACTGCTTGAGGGTCACCCATCAGTGGAAGGGAGCAACAAGTCTGGACTTGGACAGGCACTGATAGCACAGAAGAAGTGAGGTATAATTCACCACAAATCAGTCTTTACCTCATTTTAACCTATGCAGCAGAGTGCCAAGGAAATGTCAGTCACCCAGGCTGTAAAGCCGTTCTGTTGCTTGCCTAGATGCCCCGTGCTTCCTCAACAGGGAGATGGCATGCCTCTAAATCACGCTGCCTTATTTTTCTCCTTGATGGCAGTATGATGTAGGGTGTGCAGAGCTGACTTGCCACAAATGCGCTGGGAATACATGCAGAGATATGCGTTTCAGTGGTTGGTGATGAGATTGCTGTGTCTGTTTATGTAGCCGTGTATATTTGTACAGCTTCTGTGTACAGAGAGGGTGAGTTTTTAAAGTGCATTGAGATCTTCAGGGATGAAAGGTGCTATATAAATGTAAATTAACATGACTGAATCCAGGGTTTCAGGAGGAAGGAAATTGTCTGTATTCCTTACTGATGAAGCAGCCTTTCAGAGCCAGAAGAAGGTGATTGTCCTGAAACAAGATATTTGGGCTTTTTACACAGGTAGCAAGAAAATCCACGCTAAAAAAATTACTTGCATACTGCATGTGGAGCTGGCAATCAGCAGGTGTGAGAATCAGGGCATGATTAAACTGTGAATGTAAAAATATAGAATTGCAATTAATTTCCTCAGAAGGTAATGCATGGTAATGCATAGCAGAGGACAGTACTGTTTGATGCAGCAAATCCAGACTTTGATCTCAGGAAGAAACATTAATGTGGTAACAGTGACAAATGCTTTAATTTACCAATGTGGGACTATAAAACTGTTCAGCTACCCAAAAACCTTTGTACATCTCATTAAGATCACACTCTCCTGACACTTAAGACAGATAAAAGAAGAGAATGATGTAATTTCAGGGGGACCAAAATAAAATATTTTTCATGAATCCTCTGAATTTCCAACTCAATGTGCATGATTCTGGCTGCAGCCGAGTTTGTTGGGTAAAGCAGGCTGGCAGGTCAACTGCAGTCATGGTATCAGCAGAATGGAAGGACCTGAGATACCAACATGCAGCATATTTTTCCCCCACCTTCATGTAGGCTTCTGACCCACTGGATTTTGATTCTGGTCCACAGTTTCTGAATTCTCTTGGCATCGCTTATCAAATGGAATGTGGGATACGTGACCAGTCACAAATCCTCCTCTTCCCTCTGCCTTCCCCCAGTCTGTTCCTCCAGCATGGAGGGTCTTCCAGGAGGGTCCCAACCATTCCTGTCTCTCACAAAAGCCCTCCTTGGGGTTGTAGTTAACCCAGCATGTTGCTGTTGTAGCACAATCTGCATGAACTGAGTCAGGAAACCTCATCAAAGCCTCCCTGACAACTGATTTTGTAACGAAGGCCAAAACTGGCCCATTTCCCCTGTCTTCAGGAATGCGTTTAGTGCTTTAGGTAAGAGGGGGTGAGAATGCTGAGGTGGGAAATCCGTTTTACAGATGCCTTCAGCTGTTTCTAAAATGAAAGGCCTGGTTTACATACTTCCCTTTACCTGATGTGCATTTACGCTAGCGCCAAACAGATGTGAAGTGCTGAACTCGATCTGCAACTGGTGCTTTGGCTTTAGTCATTTTTCACATTGCTTTATACTCATGACATGAGGAGAAAGTATGTAAGACTTCTATCAAGATCAGAGACTGGGATTTGACTTTCCTGTCAGCTGGTAGCAGCTGTCTTTAAAAATAACTTTGAGCTGAAATTCGTACGGAGCAGCAGTGAGTGTTTTGGTCAGGAAGTCTAAGAAAGCCTGTTTAAATGGACACTTAGAAATAAATTACCTAGCTTTGGGCTTCTGCAAAATTAGATTACTTCAGGTTTATTTATTTTCAAATCTCAGAAAAGCTACTGATTTCTATTAAACCCCTCCTGGTTTTGGCTTCTCGGACACTTCCAGTTCAGTGTTTGTCACCTGTATCCTGTCGCTTTTCAGGTCCTTGTGCTGAGTCTGCATTACTGGGCATTCTAGGGAAAGACTGGTGCTGTTTGCCCCATTTTCTGGCTGTCTTAAAATGGGGAAGAGCCTGCCCTGACTGAGCTACAGGCGGGGAATTTGTGAGATTTCTTTAATCCCTGCTGCCGCTCCGCTGTGCCCAGAGGGCCTTTCTTCCCCAGCTTCCAGCTGCCTGATCCCATAGGAAGCCATTGCTTCCGGCAGCCCTTGGCTGGTGTCCGGTGGGTGTGCAGGGCTAGAACAGGAGCGTTGTGCCGGGAGCAGGCGTTCTGCGCATCCTGCTGGGGATAAATAGTTTGAGGGCAGCCGGGGAGAAAACAGCAAAACCATTTTTCATCTTTACTGCCATCCTAGCTTGTAAGGCAAAGTCACCCTGACAGACTGCAGGCTCTGACACCAAGATCTAAAGCTTTTAATGCTGCAGCTGCTTCCACCAACCTGGCCCTGCAGTGACAGCGGCGGAAGTGTTGCCATCTGCACGGCAGCGTGGGAGGTGGCCTGGGGCACAGACATGGCATGGGGATGGATGTGCAGGTCGGTACCTTGCCCCGGTACGGGATTAGGGGCTACCAACGTGCCACGCGTGGCTGGGGGTGTTGGGGCAGCATCTCTGTGTTCGCATCCAGGTTGTATGTTTCTGTAGCTGTTCTTTCAGAACAAATTGCAGGTTTTCACTTAAGTTGCACAATGCCAAGTGCATTTTTCAGCATCTGCCTGAAGTAGCAGCTACCAAAACAGTAGCAGCCACAAAAGCCTTAGTGAAGGGCACACAGAGAAGGGGCTCCCCCAGAGATGCACACCCTGTGCTGCGTACCACAGCAAGAGAAAAGAAATATCCCAGTCTTGTTTAGGATCCTTTTCTTCGGTTGCGAGATTGGCACCTACCCAAAAATAGCCTTTGCTGCAACTCTGAGCTTCATGTGAACTGGCGAAGGCCTTGCACTGGGAGACTTGCTGCCTGCCGGCTGCTGCTCAGGGATACACACGTGGTGTGAGCAATTGCCAGCTTCAGCAGCAAGAGCGAGCATGTGCTTCTGTGAAACACGTGGTGTAGGTGAATTGAAATATGGGGAACAGGGGAGCAAAACTATGATGGTAAAAATGGTGAGGGCTCAGAAATAACCCCTTGTAAAACAAAAGGAAAAAATCCTCAGAGAGGTGCAGCATGATAAACAGGAATATCCTGGCTGGTTTTGTTATTTACTACTCATATTACAATACTGCTTAAGCATCTAAGTCATAGGTCAGGACTATTGCAAAAATGCTGTGGGGTCAGGTAGCAGAGGTGATCCTGTCCATGCCAGGTCACCCAGATAGGACACTGAAACTGCGCACGGGTCCTTGCTGGCCTCGTGCATCTCAGCGCCATGCCCATGCTGCACCAATGGGCAGGGAGGAGAGCTGCCCTGTGCACATCAAAAAATGTCAAGTCCTCAAATTCCCCTCGGAGACCTGACAACCTGTGACTCTCAGATGAAAGCACAGAAGAAGTAAATAAATAATGTTCCATTTCCAAAGGCAGGGAGAGAAGGTGTTTTAAAATGAATTTTGCTCATCAGTCAGGACAATCCTTTGCTGGATCTTTGTTGCTTCTTGCTCCTGAATTTTAAGTTTCCCCATAGTAGTGGGGATTGATGTGAAGCAACACCATCTACATAAGCAAGAAACACTTACTTAAATAATCAATTTTAATAATAGTTCTTTGCATTTCCTTTTCTCAGTAGATGTTCTTAAGGCTGATTCTCCTTTGAGTTTGAAATTAAATATGATTAATTTCTTTACTAATTATAAGCTTTTTTCACTAAATCCTGTATTTCATTTTACCAATGAAGGTCGTCTATCAGTACATTTTTATTTAAGCAATACTGCGTCTCACAATAGATTTCAGCCTTGTTTTTTAAACTTTTATGTTAGTATAAGGTAAATGGCAGCTTTCCTATTTACCATACGAGTAATTTTTAAACACATGGTGGGTCGAACTGCATTTGGATGGGAACTGAATTCCAATCAAAAAGGCCCAAAAAATAGAATTTTTATAAATTTTTTAAAGAGTTAATTGAATGTGCTGGACACATATGGAAAATAATGTTTATCTAAACATGCTTTACATTTTCAACAAGTCAGTAATATAACAAAGACAGTATGGTCATTCCTGGTCCTCATGTCCTTTAAGACTGTGGCTATTTCTCATACCCCACTTTTTTTCCATAGCTTGGAAGGACATAGCTGAGTTCTGTCTGTCAGCTTGCAGTTGCTTTTTGGGTGAAGGAGTGTCATGGTTTAACTCCAGCCAGCAACTAAGCACTACACAGCCGGTTGCTCACTCCCCCCACCCAGTGGGATGGGGGAGAGAATCAGGAAAAAAAGTAAAACTCATGGGTTGAGATAAAGACAGTTTAATAGGACAGAAAGGAAATAATAATGATAATAATAATAAAATTACAATAGTAATAATAAAAGAATTGGAATATACAAAACAAGTGATGCACCATGCAACTGCTCACCAGTCACTGACTGATGCCCAGTTCCCGAGGAACGATCCACACCACCCCAACCCTGGCCAACTCCCCCCATTTTATATACTGGGCATGACATCCCATGGTATGGAATAGCCCTTTAGCCAGTTTGGGTCAGCTGTCCTGGCTGTGTCCCCTTCCAACTTCTTGTGCCCCTCCAGCCTTCTCGCTGGCTGGGCATAAGAAGCTGAAAAATCCTTGACTTAGTCTAAACAC
>JANZLQ010000122.1:0-26807 GCA_026212715.1 Elanus axillaris | reverse complement strand
TCATACTGAACTCAAAACACAGCACTGTACCAGCTATTAGGAAGACACTTAACTCTATCCCAGCTGAAACCAGGACACTGTGCTAGAGTGTAATTGTATTTTTTCAAGGTTATAATTGATTCAGTATGTTTAGTGCCAAATCTCTCTATGGGCTTCAATTCTGGAGTTTATGGTTTTCACATCTCTTCTGCTCTGACTGGGTCTTGAACTTTGTAAAAATAGAAAACTTACTTGAAAATGAGGGTATAAACTTACACTGTGTGTGAGGCAAGCTCGTCAAAGTCAAGAAATCAAAGTTACAGCTGATGGTAGACGTGCATTTATGGGACCTGTTAATTTTGGAGATCAGAAGTCTTGCTTGGGTATTGGATACATTTTTTTGGAGGGGAATAAATAGCTCAGTCCTGAATATGATGATATGATGTGTCAGGACAATGACAATCAAATGTCAATCATTCAATCAAATTCTAGGAACCTGATTAACAATTGTCCCTATGTACAGATAGGGGAGCAATTCTAGTAATATAACTAGTTTTAGAGGGGCTTCTGACTAAGTGACAGATGATTTTCTGCAGGAAATAATTTTAGATCAGAAGTCTTGCCAAAAAAATAAACCTTGTTTCTTCTTATCACATAAATGGGTAAAAAGAATTATTATTTATTTTCTTCTTATAGACTCTAAAGATTTGACTTAAGCAGCTGTCTTTTTATCAGCAGCATACAGGCCTAACACTAACATTTCTCCTACATCTTTGTAAGGATTCTTTCAAAATTTCTGAATTGTTAATGCTTATTTGCAGAAGGAGGAGTCACTATTGTTACACAAACTTGCTGAAACTACATTTAGTAAACTTTGTTATATTTACCCATTGCAATCTGAAATGCACTTATGCTTTGTCTGCTTTACTATTAGTAAAGTGAAATATCCCTCTCTTCTCATTCACCACATAGAAAGGAGAAACACTATCTAGAACTTATAACATGTGTTCAAATAGGATGTGATTAGAGGCTTTTTCTTTGTTCTAGGATTTCTGGCTTAAAAGTAGTGGGGGAATCTTTCTCTCCAGCATTACACCTACAGTTGGAAGAAAGCTGTGGATCTCGAGAAGATGATGTGAAATTACTCAAAAGAATTGTGGATTATGTAAGTGTCCCCACAGCAATTAAAATATATCATTGCCTTTGAATGTGAATAATGAATGAAGTGCATATGGGTAGGGAGGCTCATTGGGTAACTTATTGGAATGTTTTGTAGGAATGCTGCAAGAAAGTCAGTTTCATTGCTGACTACAGGTCTATATTAAAGACCATCTTCTAACCATTTCTTGCTGCAGATGTTTAGGTCTGTAGCACTGGATAAAAATATGTATTGGACGTTTTACTTCAAAAAATAATTTTGTGTTATGTACTTTAAAACTCAAGTTAAATTTGCATGTAAAACTGTTGCTTAGGAACTGTCATGATATAAAAATAAAAGCTATATGAACAGTTTTGGTGGTGTATTTTAACCATTTGAGGTCTAGCTTTCTGCAGTTTTGCTTGTTTGAATCCATGAATTTGCTTTTTTGTGTGAAGAATCTCATGGTTTTTATGTAGTATTTTTTCCATCTTCAATACACAAGTTCTCTTTCTCCCACAGGGAGATGAAGGTTGATGAGTAAGTTTTATATTTCAGGTGGTGGGTAAACAGGACTACACAACAAAAAAACTGAAGTTGACTTCATTGAAAATATACTTGTGTGATTTAATAGCCTACTTAATACAGCATTTTTGTCTGATTACTTGGAGATGAAAGCTAAAGAAGCTATGATTACTTGGAGATGAAAGCTAAAGAAGCTACACCCTAACCTGTTTATGTGTTTATGCTGTATTAAAATTAAAGGTGATTTTGCACAACCTTCAAAACCTCCATCTGGGAAAGAACTTACAGTTATCCTGACACCAAACTCATAGAAGTCAGTTATGTGTATATGATAATCAAAAGGATATGCAATCAGAAGTTCTCAGATTGACAAGTGCTGTATTTTCTTTATTTGTAGTGCATGGATAGTGGTATTGCATTAACTCAGGCCCGCTATCTGGAGAAGGAAGAAAAATGTCTTCCTCCACCCAGGTTAGTAGAAAGTCGATACATTATTTCATTTTATTGAATCTGACTCTCTATCTCTTTTCATGCAGTGATGGGGTTGTCTTCAGTAGACTGGATTGAATAGTTGGTCCTGTAAGAAATGGGAAGGGTATACTTTCAGTGACTTACAGGATGCTAACACCCTGAAATAACTGTATCAAAACTACCTGAATCTTAGTGATCAGCATGTTGCCTGTTACCAGGCATATTTCCATGAGTTGTACATCTGCAGGTAAAAAGATAACAATCAAATTTCTGTGATTTGTAGGGGTGAGGTGGGGAAAGTAGCCTGACCATTTCTGTTTAGTCATAGGTCTTGTTTCTGGTTGAGTTTGTATTCATAAAAATTTCCCTAGAGATAGTGATCTTAATGTGTTAAAATTGGTACAAGAAAAGTCTAAAGCTGAAGGCAAGGAGTAAGGTTTACTGTGTATGGTTCTGGTTTTCTTCTTCTAGTATTCGAGTAGTGGTAACAGTGGAACAAACAGAACAAGAACTGGACAAAGCTGCATCACTTCTTAAGGAAGCTGCACACTCAGTTTTGAATTAGACTGCTGTTTTGGATTCCTCTTTCCCCAGATTATCAGGATAAGTGTTTTACACTGTATAGTGACTTCACTTCAGATACTCAAGTTCTTCCACTGGTGGCTTTGAAACCTCATTGAGTAACAAGATTGTTCAGAATGGTGCAAATGCAGTGAGGGGGAGAATGCTGAGTTTTGGAACTGGTGAATTACGGAATGTACTTGCAGTTCAAACTGTAACATTTACTAGCATTCCTTAAAATGGGATATCACTGTTGCATACAGGATTCTTTCACAAGTTACATCTTAAAGTTTTAAGTTTATTTCTTCAAACCCTTAAATGTTTTCAAAAATGTGTAAGAACATTCAGTTTTCCCCATAAACATCTAAAATGTGTAATTTTCTCTGCATATTCTCAGAATGTAGGAACTTCAAATAAATTTCAAGGAATTATTCCCTCCCCTCCACAAAATAATATAGACTGTTCCTAATACTACCAAAACAGAGAAAATAACACATTAAGAGATGATTTTGTGCTATATTATGTCATTTATTACTGAATTGTAGGTAGAATTTCAATTCTTTTTTGTTTATATCTTTCTCTAACCATTTTTGGAAGCCAGTTTTTAAGAATACCTGGCCAGAGAATTCCATTATCTAAATAGTAAATTCATATTATGTACTATTTGCTTCCTGCATTTCATATGTAATTATATGCATGTTTGATATTATGGGTGAGGGTTTTAATAATATTAACTTTAAAACATCAAAACTGAAACCTGAATTGTGAAACTGGTGTCATTCCATTATAGTTCAGTCAGGGGGACTTTGCACCAGACTTGAGGATGAGTCATAAGCAACATGAAGAATGAACCAAGGTTTTGAAACAGCAACTAAATACTGGCTTAGTCAAACTACTTTGAAGCACTAAAATGGTGTGTGCTGTTTTATCTCTAAACAGCTATACCTTAGAGGGGAAGACTCACAGATAGCTAGTAAGAGTTTAGATAGTACAAATATTACTAAAACACAACTCAATATGTGCACATAAAACCCCCATGGAATTGGATAGTAATATTTGGAGGTTATGCCTTCAGGATTTTCAGTAAGCATAGGTGGATACATTACAGCAATCAGAGGAAACTGGTAAGGAAGGATAACAGTAAGCTGTACCTTTTCATAAAATATAAACTATAGCTATTTATTTCAGGATTTTCCTTTTAAGAATGCCTATTTAAAAAATTTATATTTTGTCTGATCTGTATTCTGAGTTGGTTTGTACTTACATGCCTTTTGGGTTGCTGCTACGATGACTACAGGACTATTTTTGAGAAACATCAGTGTTTAAATAAAAAGTTAATTGTGTTTTATTCGTATTTTTACTTGCCATATAATTAGATTTTGTAGCGTGATCAACCGTATTTTTTTGAATATTGTGTCAGATGAGCATGAACTTCAGTTCATAGTGGCTGTCTCTGTGCTGGCTTTCAAAACTTCTCACCTGTGTACATTCAGATAAACTACCTAAAGTTGTGTTGGGGCACTTTTGTGATTGTTGCTTGACTATTTGAAATAGTCAAATCATTATCTGTGCAATGTAGAGAAACTTTCATCCCAATGTGAAACAGTATTCCTACTTCACTGAGATTTATGTTTTTCTCTATTTAAAAGCCTGTGAGAAGCCAGCAATTTAAAAGGGCAAAAATGTGGGGAAGGAAGCTGATTCACATTTTATAGTCTGGAACCAAAGTGCAGAGCAGTCAACCTTCTCAAGACCCTCAGATTGCAAGAAATGGAAATTAAAACTTACCACTACACTTTGAGCTTGTGAGCCATTTTTGTTTTGATAATTGAAACTTGAATATTAAGTAAACTTAAGCCTTTGTGTATAAAGTGGGAACAAATGAGGTACTTGGATTCCAGTGGAGCATAATAAATAGGTTTGGAGTTCAAGGTAAACCTGTGAAGGTAAGGAAGTCGCTGGTTAGCATTGAAATACCGGATTGCAGAATCTATATTCACTTCTTGCATTTTGTTTTATGTTGTCTGGAAATGGGGGGATTTTTTTTTTTGTTGCACTTCTGAGAACTAGCAACAGTCTTTAGATACATGAGTTTGTTTTGTTGTTTTTCTTTTTCTTCTTTGCTTTAAAATGAAGTGATAACACTTAAATTGGCAGGAAGCAGAGTGGAATTTCTGGCAATTTCAAAACTAAGTGGTTCTGATGAAACACAAGTTCAAGAATGTTGCTAAGAGATACTATCATCTGATTTATTTGGCAAACATACACAGCATTCAAACATGGGTAAAACTGCCATGTCCGTTTTGTTGTTTACAAGTGTATAGAAAAGAAGCATTTAGATGACACTAAAGTGAACACCTTATGGTTGATAGCAGTTGAAGTACTGTTACAGTGTGTGTTTGACCTGTATTGACAGGTCACATACATGGTCTATGTGAGAAATTAAGATGCTTATGAGATGTAGCTGGTGGACAGAGATATCCCTGGTCAGTTTAAGCATGTCTGGCCCTCTTCATTTTGGCTTTTTTGATAAATGTCTCTGACATGGCAAGAAGATGAAGGGAAGGATGGCTCTGGGGAGGAAAATTGGTTGGGGGTAGGGAGGCAGCAGGTGATTCTGGTTAAACTTCTGACATTAAAAAATCAGAAACTTGTTAAGGTGCTTAAGTTTTCAGTGCTCTAGGCTGATAAATACATGAACAAGCCTTTTTAGTTGCTTTGTGGTTATGTTTGGATGAAGTGGGTCTTTTTAATTATTTCTTCAGATGTGGGAGCAAGGCTGGGGTCTTCGTAAATAAATGGAAAGCTATTCAGCAGGATGCTGTGAGGTGAATCAAACACATAAGGGCCTTAACCTGAACTTCAAAGTTTCTATTGAAAATAAGTATCTGGATTCAACTAATTTATATATTTGCCCTGCCAAGTATTTGGAACAGTTTCAGCTAAGTGGAAACATTAGTTAATAAATAGTGATCAAAAGTAAGTGTGGTTAATTGTTTTTTAACTGAAGATTAGTATCTGGTAGTTGAGAAGGACTGCATTTTTAACTGTAATAAGATGGCCATTGATTGAAATTTTCCTGATGAAAGCAATTGCTTGCAATATGTGGGGACCGACATGGACTAGAAAGAATTTATACTTCGAAGGTATTTTGGCTTGAAGAGACATGCTTCCATGACACACATTTTTTCCTTTTTTTAAACAGATATGTTTTCCTTGAATATTTAAAAATAATTGATCGTTATTTGTGTATGTTCATTGTTTTTATAGGAAAACCTACAGATGCCTTTTCTGTTTATTACATTAACCATTTTTTGATAGGAGGTGAAATGCATAAGGAGAGTATTAGAAAGAGAGGTATGGCTGAATAACTTTGATTTTTTTTTTAATTTTGTCATTTTTGAAATATGATCCTAGTCACTGCACAGAATGGTGTACTGTCTCCTTCCTGTCACTCCATCTGGACTTTATTATTTTAAACAGGGTTCTGGAGTGTTGGCATTCACTGATGTATGAAGTTGCTACCGCAAAAGTATCTTGCATCTTAAGATGACTCAAGAAATGTGCATGAGCTGTAAATGCTGCTTGAACAGAGGAAATATTTACAACTAATGCAAAGCATTTGTACATTAAACTGTTTCAGTGTCCTAATAAAAGGAAGTGTCTGGATAACATTTCTTGTGGTTTTGTGTTCTTTGGCAGTTTTCCTGCTAATAAGATAATGGACTTACTCTGTCTTGCTGTTGATGAATTTTTCAGATATTAGTTTCCTGTGCAGTGTGTGCTAGGTCATTGCAAAATGCACATAATACAAGTCACAAACTAATAAATCAGCTGAACTGCAGATTGCTGGAAGTGTGTCAGGGAAGGACAGTTCTCTACATGACCAATTTCTAGTACTTGGGTAGCAGATGCTTATGCAAAACTGCTGTTGAAAAACTAGAACACTGGGCCAGATATGGTTTTGCTGCGACTCAGTGTAGAATTTCTGATGTATCAACAAACTCTTGAGTCCAGATGAAATATGCCCCAGCTTTCAAAGACCCTTACAGAAGAAAATACTGCAATTTTGCCTACCATGTTATATGGATATTTCTCTATTTACCCCTGCTATTAAAGATGTTATCACCTGACTTTGCATGCTCTGGATAACTGAGCTGGATTTTCCAACAGGGGATCCAGTGTTGGCAAAAACCAGTAAGTATTGGAGTCAGAGGAAAAACTTAAGTAGAATGGAGAATGTATAATCCACTGGTTAACTTATATTTGATGCAAGCCAAAAATGATAACATTTGGGCCATTACTAACAGATAGAGATGTGATCATCCTACTCTGCTCAGTACTTGTCAGGCTGTGCTTGGAGTACTGTGTCCAGTTCTTGTGCCCACAATTCATGAAAGGCAAGGACAGACTGGAACAGGTCCAAAGGAGGGCCACAAAGATGACCAAAGGGCTGGAGAACCTGCCCTGTGAGGAAAAATTGAATTATTTTAGTTTCTTCTCCCTGGAAAACAGAAGGCTCGGGGGGACCTCATCACAGTTTTCCAGTACTTAAAGGGCATCTACAAAGAGGGCAGAGGCTCTCCCTTTACAAGGAGCCACATGGAGAAGAGAAGGGGCAATAGGTACAAACTGTCACTGGGAAAGGTTTCATCTTCACATAAAGAAATTTTTTACAGTGAGAACAGTCAGTCACTTGGAAACAGCCTCCCCAGGAATGGGGAGTCCGCATTGCTGGAGGTTTTCAAGATGCAACCCAGCAAGGGTGCTGGGTAATCTCATATAGGTTCCCTTTCCCACAAAAGATTGGACCAGACAATTTTTCAGGGTCCCTTTCAACCTGGGCTGTTGTGTGATTCTATAGTTCTATGATTATAACTCAAAACAGGAAGTGGCAATTTTTGACACTTGCACTATTCAAAATCAGGTTTCTTTTGGAATAAGCCCTTTGTTGATTACTAAAGAATGTCACAGTAGGTGTTGGGGGAATGAAAGAGGAAGAATTTAAACTGTGCATTATAATAAATGCGTGTTAGACAGATGTTAAAGAGAGGATTAAAAAAGGTAATGTAACACCAACACTTCATGATAATCTGAGAGGTGGTTTTGACTTTCTATCACCATTTTTCACTGTCTGGGCTTCCTCTGTTCCTTCACATAACAAGATAATGAAATGGCTGTTCTGTACAGTTAATTGCTGAAAGATTAAATATTAACTTTTTTGTCTTAACTTTGTCCAGAATATTTTTTTAATAAGCTAGCTTCAGTTGTGTTCATCGTGTTTGTACTGAGTAAAGTTTTGCCTTGGTGTCAATGGTGAATGTCAACTTCAGTTACAGAATCTAAACAGACTGTGATACCCATTACCTTTGTATGCAGCCTTTGGAGTATATAGGAGTATATGAGTGGCCTTTAAAGTAGCTGATATTATGGAATACTCAATGGTAAGAAAATTCCTATTTATGACTGTTCAGATAGTCTTTCACCAATACAATATTCTATAGATCTAATTTTGGTCCATCCTTAGATTTCCATAGTCAAGCTACACACAAAGAATTGCTAGCAGACAGTAGTAAGCATTTGCAATAATTTCCTGACTTTTTCATGGATAAAAAAATATACATAAAAGAAGTTAAGCTATAGGCATGATCATATGCAGATTGTTTTACTGAAATATGCTGATTTTCAGACTTCATTAATAAGCAAATTTTAAATAATTGCTTATTCCTAAATTTCTATATTGAGAATAAGAATTTCTACATGTTTAAGGATTTTAAAAGATCAGAACTTTTAAATAAGTTGCTTTCTTGTTTCTTGAAGATTTTGCTATTTCCTGCACCTTTGTTTTCCAGTCATCTTCCTGCTTTACTTCCTTCATTTTCCAAGATAGCTGATAGCTACCAAAAATAAATGCATTGTTGGGTGCTTAAAAATGTAGGTGATGATTCCAGTGAAAATTTAATGACTCTAGTTGCAGCGCTCATCTCTTCCTTGGTGTGTAGTGCTGGGGAATGCTGTGCAATTTACAATACATGCGTATTTGAGGTTTGAAGCCTAAGTTGAAGTCTGTGGAAACGCATAATGACTGAAGTGTTAATGATCACCTCTGAGTACAGAAGGTCAGTTTTGCCATTTTTACTATTTGAAACCATAGAATTAAGTGTGGGTAAGATATCACAGCTGCAGTATCAGACACGCTGGAGTTACAGGTCAAAAATGGAAACAATTTTTGAATGCTATGAGGTGTAGACAGCAAGATAATGATGTTTTTTACAAAGGTGGAATTTGGTACTATTTGAGGGGCCCTGAGTTTGAACATGAAACATGACGTGCTCATTAAGTGCTGGTTAAGAGTAATAAGATGTAAGAATGCAAAGTGCTGCAGTGGAGCTGCAATGGAGAAAATGGACAGCAGGATCCTAGCTATCTTTAGTAATGAGACTAGGTGACAGAAGTTAATTGTCACCAGAATTGTTGCTTACCTATTGTTGGTCCACCCAAGTGTGGGTGCATTTGATCAACAATGCACATTGGAGAATGGTGAGCTTGGTTCTGAGTACTGGAAATCATTGCATATCAGAAACTGTTTGTGTTTGCAAGAAAAAACAGCGATAGTGACTTACCTTACAGCAAAATTAGATGCAACTGCAAAATCATATAGAAACTAGCAAATGAATGAAGTTATCTATACCCTTCGCAACCTGAGAGAAGAGTTCAATGTGTGATAACAAAGGGAATTTATTATGTATCTGCACATCTTTCTATAAATACATTTGTTATGCTGGGCTAAGGAAAGCATTGAAAACAGGTGAAAAAAACCCAACCTCTTAATAGTTTTGAGCAGAGCTAAAAGGTGGTATCAAGTGGCTAAGTTTGAACAAGTCCTGGCTACTTCGACCCTTAAAAAAAAAAAAAGTCCAGCATATGTGTGCTGCTTTGGCCTCAGAGATTCTTTGTGCAGCCAGCAAGGTCAGAAGAAAGGTGCAGTAAGCTAACTCATGGGTGAAGGAGTTCTTGTTGTCACAAATGGAAAAACGGCAGCTGCATTTGCCTTTGAGGTAGCTTACTCTGGAACTGTTGATGGGCAGCATGAAACTTGCACAATATCCAATCTGTTTAGCATCTGAGTATCTTATTTGGTGGTTGAAGGGACTGACAAAGCCTTTCACTTCCACAACAGGAGTAGCCTCATAAGAGACTTAGGCTGCTAGTACACACCTTTGTTTGTCTGTCATTCCCTAAGGTAGTATTGATGAATTTGAGGAGACAAGTGGAGGAAGAGCATCTTGCTGTGTAAACAGACTGTTCTAGCTGCTGTCTCTATTCAGTAGAATGCAGGCCAAAAGGCCACTGATTAATCTTGACTCTCTTTTCACAGACATCACAGTATTATTTTTGCTAGGCATTACTGGCAAAGAGAAAAAAATTTGAAACATCTGTGTTACAGGTGACACTGGAACAGCAACTTCTAGACCAATGGATAACTTTTAAATGCTCATGTGTTTGCCCCAAAAAAACTAGAGGTGAAATGGGGGTAATTTTCAGGTTTTCTTGGAAGATCCAGGTGCAGGTCCTGTCTTATTATCGCTTTTCCTGTGAAATTATCTACTCTTTGACATTATGAAATAATTACTGAAGTTAATGCAAGGGCAAGATAGGTTTCTTGTATACAGGAGCATTATGCTGTGCTTCGCAACAGTCTCAGGATGTATGACCTCCTTACTGCTTGCAGTTCTCTGCCTATTTATTTTTGTAAAGTATGTAAAATATGGATTTTTTCCAAGAACTACGTGCAACTGTGGATGTTCCTGAGCATTAATCAAGGGACATGCTATACCCACGAAGACAGGCTACATTAATTCACATAGAAGTACTTAATTTAACAAACTTCTTTTCTTGGCTGCTGAGTAATTGTGTTGATGATGTTTCCCACTTAGAGGCACTCAAGCGTTTAAGCAATATGCTCGGCAGCTAGTACATGTATTTTGCCATGGTCAGCAAAAGTTAATCATTTTCATAAATCCTGCATCCACTTTAAGTGTCTCAACTATGCAGAGATGACTGGAATGGAAATATATGTTATTACATTGATGTGGTGTTTGTTAGCCTTCCCATAGTACAGGCAATTAGGAAAAGTGCTCTGCAGCAGAGGGAATGTTTCCTTTGTTAAAGGAAAATATTTCACTGCTTCTGGTAGTAAAAATAAATAGAAATGCCTATTTTATATGCGTATATATATATATGAGAGAGAAAATATGCCTTTTTTTCCCCCTCACTTGTATCTCAATTTTTTCTTACACCAGTAAACACATAGAATATTATGACCCCCTATTCAAAAACATGTTTAGCACTGCAGACAGTACAGTTAAAGCTTCACCTGCTTTTAATAAGCAGCTGCTTTCTGAAGACTCTGTTCTGGTTAGGGATCTGTAAAAAGAAGCATAAAATCTTGCATGTTATCGACAGCTGAAATTGCTGATTTTGAAGCTGGGCTTCAGGCATGTAGGTTTGCCGGAAACCTACAGAACCTGCCAGAAAAAAAGAGAAATCTTCAGCAAATGATTGCAGAGGTGTACCAGGCTGTCCGTTCAGTCATACAGAGGAAGAGAAACTTTTTAAGCTAGTAATGAGATCACATTGATAGCTTAAAATTATCAGTGAACATAAATATGGTTTGTGTTTAAATTTTGAAAATAAACCAGTCTAACATTAGCTTTTAATTTGCGTTAAAGCTTATTTTAAAGTATTAATACCAAGTTTTTCATTAGCATGGGGAAATCCTTGAAACACAAGATAAGGGAGTGTTTGACATTTTGAAAGTGAGTTTGACTACTGATCTTTTATGTACGAGCACATGAAATGCAATAATGGAAAGCATTTGACTCATACCTCTGTCATTATCTTTAAAATTCAGATTCTGGACCACTGTTTCTGTCTGGCATAGGAGCACTGCTCTCCAGAGTTTGCGAAGAGCAACAGGATGCTTTGCGACAGAACTGCATGAAACTATGGTAACTTGCATGGGTGCTTTTTTATTAGACAGAAACATTTTACTTTTTTCCAGTGTTAGCCAGGTAAGCTCTCTCATGTCAGTACTACAGAGAGCACTTAAAACATGAGGTATCCCAGGTGAGTTTGGTGCACCACATAACGATAATGCTAACAGTATGTAGAATTCCTACCTCACTGGCAGCGAGAGTATTGATTTCCACTGAAGTCATGGGTTTACTGACTTTGTGCCTTTATTACTGCTAATACTCGCCCCATGAGGGAATTAAACCAGTGACCTTGTGTGCATAAATTATTGGGTTTGATCCATCTGTACACCCTTTTAGCCAGGTAAACCATATGTAACCCTAATACTGTAGGATTAGAGCATTTTTGCTGATATTCTGATCCCAATCCAGAAACTGTAGTTAAGAGCAATTGTGATGAGTATTAATGTTGCTTTTTACGATCAGAATACAAACATGTCTAATTCTGACTGGGAGATGCGAGCCATCTTTGCCAGCTGACCAATGCTGTATCTCTAAAGGTCTACCCAGCATACTTGTTTCCTTTTCCTTGGGTTTTAGCCTGTTGCATTTATTTATCAGTCTGAGTTAGAATAGCTTTTCACTCAAGCAAGCAAAACTAGACTTACTTTATGAGATTTGTCAAAAGTTACTGAGAATCTTGAAGGAAATGAGCAAATTGGTATTGAATATTTTGTTGAATCCTGTTGGTATTAACTGTATTGGTATTAAGTGGCTTGAGAACTGTAATATGGGAGGCAACTGTAGTATAAGAGCTAGATCAAGAAAGCAGTACTTTACCCTCAGGGAGGTGGTTGTGTTTTTGACCCAATATAGCTTCTTTAATCATTTAGCTACACAGCAGATCTGAGAAGGCTCCAGATGGAGGCTGAACCTACGACCCCCTGACATAAAAACATCTATGATACCAATTACACCATCTGTTGGTCATAAAACCACATTCTCTATCTTTTCTTGGCTCTTGTGTTATACAAAAGTGAAGGGTGATATTTGGAGCTGTTCTAGTTTATCCATGCGATTTAATGCAGAACACATTTTCACAGAGAGGGAGAACAAAGCACAATAGCAGTAAAGTTCAATTTACATTCTCAGTCAGTGAAAACAAAAATGAAAATAAAAACCAGTTGTCTGACTCATTATTTATACCCAAACTATGGCTTCAATTGTAGTTTTTTCACAGTGCTTGTGATTTAAAAAAACCTAAAGAACAATTTCTACCACCCCAGCTTCTGAGGGCCCTGAATTCAAAGATCTCTAATGGTAAAAATGAAATTGTGGCAGCATTGAGGTAAACACAGATCACATTAGTAGACAATGTGTGCCTAATACTAACTTTTACACTTATTTAGGGATTTGTGTTTAGTGGTAGCGTCTGGGAATGTACAGCACCTATCTGTGTGGAGTGTTGTTAAGCTGGAGATTCAACCGGTCCACTGCATGTACCCTCAGAATCCCTCTGGCTATAGGTCTCTCTTGTCTGAACTGCCTGCTCAGGCTCATCAAACTGGTATTCTGAAATACTTTATAGACTTTGAAATTGGATCTCAGATTTTGGCCTCCTGTGGGTATAATAGTTATCCCTAGGTGGTTTATTGTGGTTATCAGAAATTACAACGGAATACTGAGGGCTGGGATATAAAGAATGATGTACTGAAATACAAGGTGTCATGTATTAGAGATAAAACTGATAGCACAGGTCCATCAAAGCAAGGAAATGAGAGAAAGCGTGTTACTGGTGCAGAACGGATAACTGAGATGAGGTAAGTTTTACATCTTTTAGGAATATTCTGTTAATACAATAAAAATTTTCTTTGTCTGTAGTGTTTGACTGAATTGTAGTTCTGGATAGTAATGGCTGCTTATGGAGGCCATTTTGTTAAATTCGATGACTGATCTTGCACTAAGAACAGTTTGGACACCTTTCTTACTATATGGTGGCATGTTCATCAGTAGTAAAAAAGACTAGAAAGCTACTGCCAGGAACATGCATGACCTATGCATTCTGGCACCAGGTTTGATGGTTGGTTCTGTTTCATGATCAGTAAAATCCCTACAACACTGCTTTTTAAGAAACACGTGCTCTAATACTGCCATTTATCTGGCTAACACAAAAATAAATATCTGCTATGTTACATAAGTGATCTAGATATACAGTAGGTGGGGGAAATATTTCTTAAGAGAAAGTCCAAAATCGCCACATCTTGCTGGTCCTTTTGTGCTTTGGAAGCTGGCTTCCTAAGCTGAAAATGAAACATTGAATAAACCATAGTTGAGTTTACTGTTAATACACTGTTGTTTTCTTATTGTTGTTCCATAATTACTTTTTAATAAACCATCTTTTTCTTCCTCAAAAATAATAAATAATCCATACAAATGGAAGGGAAAGCGTTGAAAACTGAAATTGAAAATTTTCCGTAGAATCTTTGTCATTGGTTAAACTGAGGAAAGTATTTGAGTTTTCTATTTTGATGTATTCCTTTTGTGTACATCTCCATAGGGTTATACCACAGACTTGGCAAGTATAAGTGGCTACGTTGAAGCCAAAAAGAACAAATAAGTAAGTGCATGCCAACTGGTGGGATAGATGAGGTGACAAAAGCACAATTCAGATATGTTTTTCTTCTGCCAGCAGAACAATTGAGCATACTGTCACCAGAACCTTTTTCCTTGGTTAATACTAACATGTCCCTTAAAAAAAAGTGATTTTTGTGATTTGTGATAGAATCTATACTCTGAAAAATAATACTGACTATAACTTATAACAGAAAAAATTTATGGCTGTATTTTCTAAGTCCTCAGATCCATCTCAACTTCGTTGCATTCACCTACATAAACAGATTTGGATACTTCAATGTTTGTTCGTGTCAGTGAAAAATACTTGTTTGTCATGGTAGAATTTAATACTTCCTTGTGGTCACAGGGTATTTTTAATACTTTATGTATCAGTGATAATACCCATCTTGCTTTTTTAAAAAAAAAATACCTTGGAAAGGATCTCAAAGGCCCTGTAATCTTTTCTGAAGCAGAATCAAATACATATCAATAGTTGCTGGTAGAGTCTAGTCTTGCTGATACTAGAAAAACTTTCACTGAACACAGTTAATAAAAGACTAACCATACTGGATGAAGGTCTGTCTGCCCATGAACTTATCAGATTACTGTCTACAGCAGACTAGAGAACACCTGTAAGAAAGACAGCTTTGCCTCAGTTGAGTATCCTTTCTCTTTCTTAAGATCTTGATGACCTTAAACATGCAAAACGACTCAACACCAGACAACTTTAATAGTCAAATCCCGTAGTGCTGGTCTCATTTACTTAATGTCACTATAGATAATGCAAAATACATTTCACTATCTGAAATATCCTTCTTGTAGTTTCTTCCACGTTTGGAAACTTTGTTGTGTATTAAGATGTGCTCTTATGTTTTCACATCACTTTTTAGCCCTCAATATGTTAGAAGTAATGCAAGTAAAGTTTGGTGGAGAAAACTTCACTGCTTGAGAAGAGAGGATGGACTTTTTCTGTGTGTGTGTACATGAAGGCCAGTCTTCTGAAGCACAGGCTGAAAGTCACAGTGGTATGTGTTTTCATATGCTGATCCAAGATGCAGGTTTTATTTCTCATACAGTCACAATTTCTATGAAATTTTGGTCAATTGCCCATAGTTTTTGTTTCTTTGCCCCTAAAAAGGTGTTAACGCAACTTCTTTAAGTTTGGGTTGCATATATTCATGTTTCCATAAGTCTTTGAAAACCTCTGAACCAGTAAGTAGTGTAGTACAAAGTATTTATTATGAGGCAAATCTCTATTTTCAAGTCTTGTGTCGTCTACCTCTGTGCTGTGTAATTTCCAGTAAAGTTTTAGATCTCTTATGAAAACAACTGTTTCATCAGAACTAATTCATAACTTCTAAGAGACCTGTCTAAACGCCAAATTATAGCAACACAGATAGTAAAACTTTAAATAAGTTTAAATATGGCAGGTTGTGAAGATTATGGTTATCAGTGTATGTGTTTTGGACAGAAAAGTCTCTCCTAAGGTTTAATAAGATTAAATAAATCTAGATGGAATAAAATTGGTAGAATTATATTGTATAAATGTTAATGTAAATATAGTCTTCACAGTGGAAAACAGCGAAAGATGACCTGATAAACAGATATGTATTGGAAATTATTGTGCTAATTGGCTATGCATTTTTCTCTAAGTTCAGTGCCATCAGATTACACCAAGTATTCCTATATATGGTAGTCCTAAAAAATGTTAGCTGTAATGTTTAATCCCTTTGTTGGAATGTATGCATGTTTTTATTTATATAGAAGTTAGTTACATTACTTTTGTTAGGCAAGTCTAATTAAAATTTGCCAAGAAGGTTGTAGAATAGTTCCCATGTGTATACTAAGTTTCTTTTTATAACATTTCAGATTTTATTGTTTCCATAAGTTTTCAACTTCATTCAATCCTTTGTTTCAAGTCTTCCCAACAAATTTTAGTTATGACTGTTCAAATCTTCTTTGTAATATATTGCATCAGATTTTAAAGCAAATGCTGACAGCAGCAGTATTACACCCTGCATACCAAGTGGATACCACATGGTTTGAATAACAGGCATCCCCACTGAGTGTGGATCAAATCAAAATCCTTGCATAGTCATGGAAAATGCACTGATATAAATCTGTCTTTAAATCTGCTTTTTGATTTAAAAATGGATTCTTTTAGAGTTTATCCTGTCACTGATGCATGTATGTGATTCCCACTAATACTAATGAAAGTTGAAAAAGCTATGGCTTCAAGTAGTCCTAGAAGTCACCTCGAGCTTATATACCACTAACTTTATTGTAGGTAATAGGAAGGCTAACTTTAAGATCTTAAGCATCACAGTCCTTTGGCATTATTATCAATGCTAAAGGCAAGATTTGTTTGATTAGGCTTTGGCCTGGAAATCTTAGCAACAGTTGCTGCTTTTCTGCTATTTAGAATGTTGAAGGTATAAACTAAAAGTAAACAGCAAAAGTTAAATTTCCAAGAGTAGCATTAGCATTAATTCAGTCTTGTTGCATATGAGGACTATATTTATGTTTTGGCTGAACTTTTGTTGAAATTTTATTGCCTGAGAATACAATAACAGATAATTTTATGAAATTGCAAATGTAAACAGAAACAGGAAGTAGGATGAATATATACAAAACTGCTTTTTAAGTTGTCTTCTCCTTATTGCACTGTTAATTAAGCCTTCTTCATTTTACTTTAATGGCATTGTTTCCAAAGAATTTAAACAAAAAGGAAAACAATTGTGAGTTTGTGACACTGGTGGTTGGTTGCATTAGATAATCTTGTAAGATTCAATAATATGCACACATCAGTATAAAACCATGTCTGTGGTGCATCATTAATAAAATACACGTATACCTAGTATACAGTCTCCATGTTCTAGGAACTCAAGTTCTATTTAATGAAGAAAATTCCTCAGTGAGGTTAGCATCCATGGCAAGCTGTAGTTTTCAGATTCAGCCTCACTGGCAACAGCTCTGCTGAAAAAAGAATTCCAGTTTTCCCCCTCATTTTACAGTGGAAAAAAAGATTTCTCATGGTTCCTTCCACCCACATGTATTCATTTAGTTATTTTTATTTCTAGTGCCATGTGTGGCTCAAGCAGTCTGCTCCATTCAGGTTCGTTTCAGAGTGAGCAGCCCTGTACACTGTAAGTTACTAGATAACAAAAGTCTCCTGATTCCTTTCCTACCCTTTCAAAAACACAATTGTCTATGCTCTCTTTTCCCCCTTCCTGGTGAATAAAAAGCTATGCAACTGTAGAAACGCAAAGTTTAAATAAACCACCTTTCTATGTTTTATGTTACAAACTAAACAGCAGCTTTTCTGCCAAATCAGTCCATGCCTTCTTGTCTGACTTAACTGATGTTAAATACAAAGTACTTCAGAACTAACCACACAGAGAAA
Organism: Elanus axillaris; assembly: GCA_026212715.1. Taxonomy (NCBI): domain Eukaryota; kingdom Metazoa; phylum Chordata; class Aves; order Accipitriformes; family Accipitridae; genus Elanus; species Elanus axillaris. The sequence continues at coordinate 9,142 of JANZLQ010000122.1, read as the reverse complement.
TAATAGTCTTCCATTGTCTTTGCTTTCCCTACTATTCACAACTTACAGGCAAGAGAAAAAGTGCTGTTCAGACTTCCCCCACTTATCCTTGTCATTCTCAGAGGGCTTCAGCTCAGAGTTGGTAATGAGCTGTCCTATTCCTCCACTTCCTATTTTATTTAGCTGGGTTGATTCCCATAGTTGCTGAGAACCTGGCAGAGGACAGTTGTGCTCAGGATCCGAGTTTCCCCGGGCTAGCATTGCATAACGTTAGCTGTTGCACAAGGCAGCAACTGGCACATGCTGGGGCCTTTTAGATGAACTCTTCTCCACAAAAAATGACACTGATGTCTCGGAGATATCATCAAGTCTATGCAATGGCTCAGAGCATCTGAGTCTAATTTAACTGTGCTGTTTAATTTAATTACAGATTTGTTGCAAGAAGTTGACTGCTGCTGCTATGGTTGGTTGGGAAAGAAAGATATCAGGAAGTGTTCATTTAAGAGGCTTTCATGTAAGGCAGGTAGACACTTGTGTAGCGCTGCAGCTGATGTTATGCAAGTGAGATAAACCTCCATCAAAACCTGTGGCTCAGCAACTTCTGAACAACGTAGGAACCAAAGTAAGTTTTCTCTCCTGTTTGATCTTGGTCATGTTGCAGCTGTTAGGGGACAACAGTAGCAACAGATCTGATAATCCATCCTTGCCTGTTTGCTCAAATGGGGGAATTCTGACTGATGCCAGACGAGGTGTACTGATCCCTATAAGCAGAGCCTCAGATTAGGCAAAAATTCAATTGCATAAATGGGAGGAAGTGTATTCTCACAATTCCTTAAGCGAAACAGGACATAGTGAGTGCCACCAGAGGAGCTGACCAGGTACAAAAACGTTGATTCCCTAATAAAAGATGAAACAACTCACTTGCCTTCGGTCCCTTTTCTTCTCCCTGTATTGTGTATGGAGATAAGACTTTTTCATTCAGGAGAGTTACCTAATCTGCTTCTAGGTTGAGGCGATTAGTTACCTCCCTTGGTAGATGAGACTGAGCTTGCAATTTAAACTTAAGACAAAACATGAATCATTTTTCTAATTATTGCTAGTCTCCAGTCTTCTTGTGTCTCTTTTGTGAATGAAAGACATTGAATATAAAAGGGATGATAATAAGATCTTGAAAAGAAAAATATGTTTAGAGAAGGTTTTCCTACTTGTAGAATTTAAAGAACATAACTGCACAGAAGAGATGGGATAATTAGATATTTTAAAATGCACTTTAATGATAACAAACAAGTTCTAGAAGAGGAACAGAAAAGGCACAGACCCCTTTTTGTAGTTGTGTAGTGAATAACTGTTCACATTGTTCCAGTTCCAGTAAAGGGAATGAGAAGAGGTAGAAAACATCTTTAACTGAAGTATTTAACTTTCCTATTTTTGACAGTATGTATGTATGGGACTGGTACACAGACAAAAAAAGGTGAAAGAAAGAAGGAAAAACTACTACATAGCAGGTAGTTCAGCAAGATCAAAACCATTTGATAACCGATTCAGACACAATGCAATCTTGTAATTGTATATAACAAAAAAGTCTATTTTAAAATAATTTTACTTGTTAGCACTATGCTGCTTTTAATAGAAGAGAACCTTAATGACCCATGTGGGAGTTTGGCACCCAGTTTTTGTTTTCTTTCCAGCTGACTGGCTTTGCAAATATCTCTGGGGAGAAAATGTTTTATGCAGTCTTGAAAATGTTTAAAAAATAGAATCCAGCTTAATCATAACTTCAGTGTACTTCAGTGTGAAGTCCCCGTAATCTATACTGTTGACTAGTTTTGTGTGTATGTGTGTGTAAGCAGTTTTATTCATGCTTGTACATCTATTCAAGTCCATGTCACTCTCTCAGGTTCCCAGGCTCTAAGCAAAATGGTCTATGAATGTGGTAGAGTACATACACTATTAGCTTATGGTATCCCAAATAATTTAATATTCATCAATATGCTGGGTTTTCTTTTCATAAGTCTCACAGTTCAGACTGTGGGCGAGAGAAGGGAAAAACGTGGCAGACTGTCCTCAGTATTGTAGACCAAAGGGAAAACATGGGAATGTATATTGAGATCCAACAGCACTCCTCTGCTCCATGCCACAGAACACAGCAGCACAAAATAGGTTTTAGTTGTATTAATGTTCCCATTACTGTTTGTGTGTTGTCTTTGAAGTTCTTTCCATGGTCGGTCTTGCTCCCTTATGCAAGTATGCTATATATGTACCCCGAGTTTGGGGGGAGAAGAGGGAAGGAGAGGAATTTCCTTTTACCACATGACTGATCCCTAGTACAGGATTGCAATGTTTAGCCTGCCTCTGCTAGACTGAATCTGTTGTCTGTTTGGGGACTGTTTTGTGACTGTGAAGGCAGAGGGACCTGCCAGAAACTTCATGTCTGTGGCATAAGAAATAATAGCTTGTGCTGACTGCTTCCAGTTTTGTCCCAGTTTTTACCTCTTTCTCAAGTTTATCCATTTTTTTTTAATCCAACACATTCTTTGATGCACTTTTGACAAGCTTGTAATGAGATGTCTCCCATCTGGAGTACTGTTAAGTGCTCTTGGGAACAGAGTGTACAACTTCTGATTCCTGCTTGTGGCCCTGAACCCCTGTGTGCCAATGCTGAAGACTGCCTATTCTTTAGCTAAGGCTAGCTTTAAAAAAATAATAATTTAAAAAAAAAACAACAACAAAACCCACAAAAACCCCAGCCCAAAACAAAAACAAAAAAAACCCAAACCACACCAAACCAAAAAAATCCCCACCTTCTCTTCTTTTCCGCTCCCAGCTTGCCCCACAACTGTCCTTTAGACACTGACGTGTACATCAAGACTCTCAAAAAAGCATTTTCTGTAGTCAATACCCCTTGGGTGCTTGCTGACTTTTAAACTCTTGGTTCAGTTCAGTGTTTGTCTGACACCTTCATGTCCAGATGATGACCTTTCAAAATAAAACAATGTGTAGTTTTGTGGTGACTTGCAAAGATTGGATGCATTTTGAAATTGAGCTGTATTTTTATGCTGTATAATATACCAGTCTCCGGTGTTTAGATCCACTGCTGGTGGTGTGTCTGCCTCACTAAGAGGATGTTGGATTTTTGGTGTTGTCTTGTAAACTGCAATACTTAACATAGTACCCTAGTACTGAAAGCTTGGGTTATAGATTTATAGTTCTGTATGAACTCAGCAAGTAACTTAGAGTGTTAAGGGCACAAAGACACCCTTTTTTTACTTTGAAATCCATGAAATGTCTGAATGTTGCCACTCCAGCTTGACAGCTAGAACTTGGTTTGTAGTTTACATAAGTTGAATAGTTACAAGTTTAATTGTTCACATTATTTACAAAACTGTAGCATTCTAGTGCCATGGCAATAGTTGACATAAACAACTAAAATAAACACACATAAGTATTTCAGTACAACTAACAAAAAAAACCAACAGTGAAAACTGCACGAAACAAAGAATCTTAGTTTTATTTTTTGGAGTATGAGAAAGTAAATACCAAGATTGTTCTTTACTGTAATCATAAAAATTTCAAGGCTTAGCTGAGCTCTAAATTAAATTAATTCAGACATTCATGTTCTTGTTTAATTTGTATAATGGAAACCTAAATCCCATTCTCTATTCAGATTCTGATCTTCAATAAGTCATTCTCTAATTGTTTCACCTGTAGGAATAATGGATAGAGAAGAGAGATCCAGCTTTCTTCGCCCTGTCAGTTTTTATGACTGAGACAATTGAGAAGGCATCGGTCTGAAGACACCACATGTTGTTCAGATCATCAGGTGAATATGATTTTACAAGTTAGGGGAATCAGCTCTGTTTTTGTGAGTGTTGTCTGCATCCTAACTTAATAAATAAATGAAAAGCTGTGGTTCTAGGCATGAGGAAATGCCCTTGTTGATCTTCTTTTTTAAAGAGTGTTGATGATATGAATACTTGTCAGATCTGCTTGTTCTGTAGTGGGCTGGCTTCTGTGGTAATACTGCTTGATATGTTTGTTTGTGAGAGCTGGAAGCAAAGCAAGAAGTGAGACAAATCCAGAGCCCATTTAGAAATGGGCTTTACCTTACTAAGGTAAAATTTCCTTCAAAATACTTACTGTGACTCTTTTAATATACATATACGTATCTCAGTGTCATGTATATTTAAAGCATAATAAATAATGGTCTAAAAGTGTGGATCAAAACCTGATACTATTTTGCTTCCAGAGAACGAAAAGGGTTTCCGGTGAGAGTTTCTAACCTGTTTTTATTTTGATAGCTACAAGTTTCATTTTAAAAAATATCAGAAATGTGAAGGTACACAGTGAACACACAGTTCTTTGAGTGGCTGCTCAAAACTATTTTTGGTTTTATTCAGTGATTTACTAACTGTCACAGGGTGACCAGTCTCTCAGACTTCCTACACCTTGCTCAGTGCCCAAGATGCACTGCTGGGTTTCCCCGTTTGCCTTCTGATTTCCATCCTGAGACTCTCACCTTTTATTACATACAACGGCACAGCTTCGGTAAGAGGGGTAGAGTGTGTCCCTCTCTTCCGCATAGTGTCTTGTAGCCAAATGACCCGCTGAGGGTCTAGATGTTGAGAAACTGTTGAGAGCCCAGCGCTTCATATGTTAGGCTGGTATTTGCTGAACCAGTGCATAACATTGAGTACTATCACCAGTTTCCTTCCAAGCTGTGCTTTTCAGAAGACAGTGACTGAAACAGTTTGGGTGGTCAGAATCAGGCATGTGTTGTCAAGAGCCTCAAGCATTGTCCCAGGAAAGTTTCTGGACCTCAGTGGAACTGGGCATTCAGTTGCTATGGCTGAGGCAGTTCTGGCGATGGTATAAATGTCTGGGTGTGCGAGGAACATTTATGCCAAATGGGAGACAGCTAAGGAGGTGTTCAAGGTTAAACAGGTACATTATTGGGTTACAAATTTGGACTTGGGTATCTGAAGCCTGTCTTGAATCCTATTTTAGATGCCTAAATCATTTTTTTTTTCAGTTTTGGTCCATAGCAGAATTCTCTGGGACATACTTTACCATTGTAGACGAAAGCCCCAAAGTTGATCCTGCAACTGTGAAGCATGTAGGTAATACTTGCAATACTGTTTTCTGCACTACTTTCATCATAGGAATGGAAAGATTAGGTGTGGAATGAATGTTTTGAATAAAGACAGTGCACCAATTAAAACTTATCTAAGCTTGAAGAATGGTTATAGGAACACTAAGACCTTCAAGTTTGAACCACATCTGATCTTGCACATTCTTTAAAGTTACTTATGTTATATTTCTTATGAAAGCAGACACACATGGCAAAGGGAATCCATCCAAATTCTGTCCGGGATTTCCAAGTGAGTTCAGGCTGAATTCCAGCTTTGCCCATTGCTCTCAACTACTCCTATCAGGCATGTGCCATATGGTCATGCAAACAAATACACGCACAGCTTTTTCTTTGTCAAATAGTGACAAAACAGTTTGGGACCATATGCTGCAGAACACAAGTGAGCACTCTAATGGCTTACATGAGCTGGGTGAACCAACTCAGAAGATATGTGCAGTTGTCCATGCTTCTTTGCCCACTGTACATATTTTTCTACAATACAGAGCAAGAATTCATAGTGTGGTTTCTTCACTGTAGTGACTTCACCTCGGTCCTGCCAAGTGATTCTCCCTGGAAATATGAACTATGAAATGGCAGTTTTTGTGGTCAGTGACAAAATCATTCATGTTTATGAAAGAGACTTAAATTCTCAATAGCTAACTTGGTCTAGTCATTTAGCCTTCATAACATAACCAGTTTCCCCTGCAAAGTCAGCAAAATAATTCACAACTGAAGCTTCTATCAAACGCAAATTTATTCCTAAGTGCAAAAAGTATTTGGATCCATATCCTAGCAATTCTGTGAGATTTTTTGAGAGCATCAAGGAAAAAAGCAATATATTGTTTCTTGGGAGGATTATGCAAACTGTAGACTAATTTATGCAAGCAGTTTTATCCCCTATTATGTATGGAAGGTAAGGAAGTCAGCTGAACAGTCATAAGCTCCAGAGAAACATAAACGCAGAGCTTGTAAGGTTTTAGGCAGGTAACTGCTACAGGTTTTAAGCAGTTCAACTTTGTTGTAAAAGTCACGGGAATGTCTCTGCTTTAGTTTCTTAGCACTGAGTTCATTTGTTGCCCTGCGTTAGACAACTAATCCCACCATGTAGTAAGAAGTGTGCTTAACATCACAACCAAACAGCAGATATTGCCAGAATTGTGGAATAAAATAAAAATGGGGGAGAGAAGGAATACATTCAACTGCAGGACTAGTTACATTTGGTTTTTTTTCCTTCCTTTTTGCACCCCTCCCAACTAATCTACTGAAGGAGGTGCAGTATCGTGTAACTGGGAAGTAACAAACACAGTGGCTGCTTATAGCCAGTGGCAAGTAACAGCTTTATGTTGGAGAGGAGCAGAAGAGTATATAGTCTTTCTGTTATCCTCAGCTCATGGGCTGCATATGCTTCCTGTATCATGTTATGTGGCTATCTGATCTTGCCCATTTCCCCAGAGATCAAGGCTTTGTTCAGGTCTGTAGATGATATTTATGAAGAGTGAGAAAAAGTCATCCAGATACCTACAGATCTATCAGTTTGGCCTCAGGAATTTACAAAGCTCTGGAACAGAGTTTGGAAGAAAAAATAACATCATTGAATTTACTAGAATAAAACTTATTTACTAGACAGATATCATGTCAGGTGACATTAATAGCTTCCGTTCAGTGATTTTCAAAACAAAGGACCTACTGGGTGTCATTCATCTGGACTCAAGTCGAATATTTAATATATCTCCACAGGGGAAGTTAGAGGTTAAGATGGAGCTTATGGCAATTCCTAGATAGACTGTAAGGTGGACGATGAGCTGGCAGAAGAGAGGAAAGTGAGAAATTTTGAATTGCACACTGTTAGGTGGAGGGATGCCCTTCACTATTGATTTCTGATATTTAATATAGTTTTAAAGTATTCACAAAAGCCTTAGGACACATTATCAATGTGCAGCCAAAATTTTTTGCTGATGCAGAGCCAAGATATATTCCTGATGAAAGATGGAGCAGGATATCTTACAGAAAGAACTGGTCTTGATGACTTGAGATAAAAAAAAGAAGGGGGGGGGGGGAGATTTCTGAGGCCAGATATGTAGAATTTTAATGCAGTTCTTTGCTGGTAGGTATACACTGGAAATTATAAAGAAAAAGAGCATGTAGGTTTTCTAACACATCATAAAATATCTGTAACTGGAAAGGTACTGTAATCATCAGGATGAATCAATCTTTTAAGCACAAAAAGGAAATTAGGGGTGCTGCAGTAGAGAAAGCATCTCCAATACTACGCAGAGCTCAAGCCACCCATCTTCAGAAAGATTGTCAGACTGCCAAAAATAGAGGGATAGGGAAATAGGCAGAGTGGCAGGAAAAAGGGTTAGGGTAATCAGGGAATGCAGAACTGATCATTTCAGAGGAAATTTAAATATTTAGGCTTATTTTAGTGTAACAAAATAAAGATTGGGGGGTGATTCTGGTCATTTTATACCACAGAGAGGGAAAGTTGGGAAGCTATTTATGTGAAAGGATAATAGTGACCCAAGAGATAAGGAGCATAAACTGGTCATGAATACATATAGGCTGGAAATTAGGAGTAGGTTCCTAACCATCAAAGAGGCAAGGTCTGGAGCAGCTTTAAATCTAAAGAGTGGAGCTTATAAAAAAGGTCCTCACTACTTTTACATTAGGTTTCATATGTTTATGAAACGGATTATAAAACGTGTTGTTGTGATGGCAAGGGAATGAATTCAGTTAGTCCTACATTCCTGTCAAAGAGGGATCAGGACCTCCCTTTGTCATCCTTAGGTGCCAGAAGAATTTTCAAGATGGAGCTGGAGACCTGAGAGGAAAGAAACAGGGTACAAAGGCTGGAAGAAAGAATAACTTGCAGCGTTTGCCTTTGTTTGCAGTAAGAAATTAATGGAAAATGAATTTGACTGAAACCAGTTGTGAATTTAGAGCTTGATTTGGGGAATAACTTAAAGGGGTTTGTAAGTATTCAGCATTACTCGGCATCAAATCTCCAGAAATGAAGTCTAAAGCATTAAGAACGTTGTGTTTACAGAGAAAACATCTGATTAATTTGCTGTTAAATTTTAGCTTTAAAAATATGGCAAAAATTCAGGTGCTGCTGTGTTCTTGGAGTTTATGTGACATGGTTAACAGATGCCAGCTCACAGTTCTGCGTTATCTTGGACTGCTGATTTCTCTGACCTGCAAAAAAATATAAACTAAAAATGATTTTGAAAAGCACATTTAAATTGTACTCAGAATGCCCTTCCTTCGGGCAGCAAATAACTTTGAAATGTTGTGAAGCTTTGCTGGGAGCGGAATAATTTTCCGCCTGTTAAAGATAGATGGCAAAATCTACTTTTGACGCCCGAAGGAGGGAGCGCGGAGGGGACCCTCCCAGGGGTGGTGGTCCTTGCCCCGTGGAGTACCTGCTGCTGCGGCAGGGCTGACGCCCCTCGACGTTTTGGGGGCAGGAGTAGTAACCCTGTTCAGTCCCTCGCTGATGCGTGGGTGCAGAAAGGCGTCAAACGTGCAGCGAGGACGAGGGAAGCCAAGGAGAGAAGCCGCAGCGGGTTTGACCGACGCGCCCCGCGCCCGCTCCTTCTCTGTTTTATGGGGGATTTTTCTGAGCAAGCTTGAAGGTTCCCGAGGCCTCTGAGGCCAGGACTCGCCCTTCAGAGGGGGCCCATCCCTGCCGGCTCCCGGGGGTCGTGGACCCCGCCCCAAGGCGGCTGCGGGCTCCGCGGCGGTGGGGTCGGGTCGGGTCCGGTCCGGGAGGCGGGGGCTGCCCCCGGCAGAGGGTGCCGGAGCGCAGGGACTGTCCTTGTCCCCTCCGCCCCCCGGCGCCTCTCCCCTCCCCTGTGCCGGGTTTGTCCCGGGTGACGTTGGGATGCTGGGGAAGGGGAAGGAGGAGGAGGAGGGAGGGAGGGGAAAGGCGCTCGGCTTCCTCCGCCCCCAGTCGGGGACAGTCCGTTAGCGGGAGCGCAGGGCCGGGGCGGCGGTGCCGAGGAGAAGTTTTGCGGCAGCGTCGAACTCCCCACC
>JANZLQ010000121.1:1296-26881 GCA_026212715.1 Elanus axillaris | reverse complement strand
GTGCAGCATCAACGTGGATGCCACTCAAGAGCCATAGGGGCTGTGCAGCAAGAGGCAACACTCGTGTACGGCGGCAGGGAGCAGAGGAGCAGGAGTGCAGCTTAGGAGGCTGCTCCTGGCCCCCTCATGGCTCTTCATTACAGCCTCTCAAATAAGGCATGTTCGCGAAGAACAGCCTCGCAGCAACTGTCAAGCGAACTCGCACAGGGCCAAACGCACCACCTGCGCACAGTATCACCCGGTAGCTGGAAAAGACCAGCACTGAGAAGCAAATCTGCTATCACACCTGCTCCAGCCGAGCAGGCTGTGTGAAACATCCCCTTACTCGTTTTTAAGTTGCACATACGCTGCTCGTGGCTTCGAAATATTGCAAAGAGGCAAAGTATCACAGACCTCTTGGGCTTGATCTTCCCACTAACAAGATGGGTAGACACCTCCCTAGTGCAGATGCTGACAGAACTTCTTTCTTCAGGCCCCACTACCCTTCCAAGTAACACACAACACGGGGAGAGAGTTCAGAAGCTAAACCGTCACGCAGCCACCGGCTAACAGGTTTCCTTTATGGCCTTGTCAGAAAAAGGGTGGAGTGGCAGGGTGGGAATCTGAAAACTTTAGAAACCACAGTCAGCAGCTGGACATGTCACTTTACCCTTGCTTCCCACCTTACCTCTCTCTTCTCTCCTGCGCAGTGAGATCATCGTAGCTCTGTGGCAGGACTGGCTGCAGACCCCGGCTCTGCCCAGCGTCGCGCTCCGCAGAGTTGCAGCAATACTGACAGTCACCAGGCCCTGCAGCAATATTGGTAATTTTGTAGAAATGACACATGGTAAGAGAGCAGTAACAGACACCTGCATTTCCTGCAAGTGTCTCAGTCATTTAGATAGCTCAGTACTCTGAGGCCATATGATTTATTGTGTGACAGGGAAAGCTGTCGAGCTGATGGTTCCCGTTTTTTCTGGATCAAGAAGCTAAACACACGTTTAGGGCTGAGGCTGTGCCAGCAAAGCATGGTCTTAATTAAATACCTCAAAGATTGACAATTAGTTTGCCTTAAAGAACAAATAATTTGGCTTATCTCTGGTTTCCCAAAGAACTTTCTATCCAGCATTGCCCATATACTTCTTCCACCCTAGTGACTCTCTACATCTTCAAAGTTTTGCAGTCGTGCATACTTCATTCCTATCACAGAGGAAGAAACACAGTAAAATCTGTCACTGTCAGAAGAGCTGAGAGCTAAACGAAACAGCTACACAGAGCCTTACTCAAAAACTTTTAAAAAAATCCAGACCAACTATCATTTTAAGTAAAAAAAAATGCAGCCCTTCTTTGCTGTGCTCCTCATTGCTTCATCTGAACTGGCACGTGGCAAAGGTGGCAAACACCTTTCTTTTTCAAGGCATTCCAAACCTATCTGAAAAAACTAAGTCTCTAGGCCTGGTCGATCTCGCAGGTTTCCACCTAAACGTGTTTAAGGTAGAAGGGTTCACACATCCGTCCTCCTCTGCCCCTCCACTTTGTCTGTCATGCGAACACAGTTTACTCTGTTTCAGGACACATGAACTTTCCCAGGCAGCAACAGTGCTTAAGGCTGAGGTTGTCCCTGTTCTCCGTCTACCTGGAGCAGAAAGACCGAATGTAGAGGGAACGCAGTAGCACACCGGGTGATCTGCAGTAATTCAAGTGACTGCTCCATTAGACTCCTCCTCCACCCATGCACGAGACCTGTACAGCCCAACACAGCAAAAAACTACTGTCATGGTTTCACCCCAGCCAGCAAGTAAGCACCACACAGCCGCTCGCTCACTCCCCCCACCCAGTGGGATGGGGGAGAGAATCAAAAAAAAAGTAAAACTCCTGGGTTGAGATAAAGAGAGTTTAATAGAACAGAAAACCATCCCTTCTGTCAAAGCTCAAAATTAAGAGTGGCTGTAGCTTTCAAATGATAAGGTTTTTTTACAAACCTTCCACTGAAACTTGTTCTATCTTCCCATTTTTTAGAGGAGAAATGCACCCCACCCAAGTTACTTGTATTTCCGCCCTTTCAGATTCAAATGTAGCTTGAAAAACCCCTGCTAAGATGCCACCTTAAGACCTCCAGGACCTGTATTTGGTCCTGGCTGTAGCTGACCACGGGGAGTTTCCAGCACAAGAAAGTTGTGAATAGCTCTTAACCACTCACAGATCTCTTTCTGGAATACCGTTTAACTTTCTGTTTGAAAGAAAAGCCTGTTTTCTCAACATGCTGTTGTTGCAGAGGATGCGCTTTGGGATAAATGAAAGTCAAATGGCTCCTGAGTTTGTGTTTGTAATGTTCAGTGACAAAATTCAATTGGAGCCGTGTATGTAAATGCTAAGGCACTCAGCTACATTTAAGCTCGCGTGAATATATAATCCTCTTGCAGTCTAGATGGTTTAATAGTCACTCTACTGAATAACTGTGCTTCTTTCCCCACAGATAACACAGCTGAATACTGCAGCCCACAGACGCAGGATTTAACTGGTTTGGAGCCCTTACACTGAAACACAGTTGGAATGATGCCACTTGGAAAAAGTTATCTTTTATGCACAAAATATTTATCATTTCAACCTCAGCAGACACTTATGCCGAGGCAGCTCTCTGACAAAAGAGTTCTGTGCACAGAACTAACACAAATCCAATCAGTGCACTGAAGCTAAAGAGGACACGTTTAACCTCATCTCTCCAAAGATCTTCGAGAAGTCCTTAGAAAGAAGTTTTACTTTTTCCTTTTTTTAAAATCTCCCTTGGAATGACTAGGAAAACACAGCAATGGATTCCCAAGGGTAGAAGTCACAGAGCTCCATTCAGAGGTAGGAAAACCTATCCCTGCCCATCGCAATTACCTTTTTGAAATTCACCAGCTCTTTGGAAAGAAAAAGGAAAAGCTGGAGAGTACATAAATGCTTTTTTGATTCAAAATCCTGCTGATGCCCTGCATGAGTCCAGTCACGCACTATCCAATGTCATTCACTTGGAAACGGGCAGCAGTGAAGCTGGCGGCTACTTCAGGAAGCAGCGCACAGGTTACTGCAGAGCAGTGCGCAATCAAAGTCATTCTGTTTTTAATATAAACTGGGATTTTTAAAATGCTTTCCAGAGAAACTATCTGTCTACAGATTTTTTGTACAGACCAAGTCTCCTTTTTCCCTCCAAAACTGAGGGACAATTTTAATCCTATCTTATTCTACCACAGTGCTCATTCAGGCATGCGGAGGTATACATAATGCAATACTACTCTAGGAGAGCAATGAAGACCTCAGGAACTTTTCCCTCAACCACAAATGCACTTTTACAGCTCAAAAGATGGATTCATGATTTGAAGCTAGCTGTAGTCTAAATCTCCTAAACTTAGCCTTTGCCGGTGTTTTCCTGGAGGAAAACGCCAGCAGAGCTAAGAGGCCAGCGTGGTCAGCCTATGCAGCATACAGGGACTAACACGCAGCAAAGAGGTATGAAAGCAATGTACGGAAAAGGGAGGGTGACCACTCGCAAGGAATCAATACTCTATCAGTGCCTTGCAGGAATTTTCATGATGCAATCCCCTAATTTCCTTTTCCAGTTCTTTTCCACTTAAACCTAAATAAAAACTTCTGAAGGAAAAAAGAAGAGCAAGACCTTTTGCCTTGGAAGGTTTCCTAAAAACTGCCTTCCTTCTCCCCTTCTGCCGCCCACCCCCCCATCCCCCCGGTTCCTGTGCAGATGCAAAGGAGTTAAGGAGTTCTAGAATAGTGACAATGGAAAAGATGATATTTTATGCACAAAATAGTTCTCGTTTGAAGCTGGCAAGGCTCTTACACACAGACAGCTGTCTGAGAAAAAGAGTTCTGTGCACAAGAACTGACACTACCTACTCCAATGCCAGTATTTTTTTCCCTTTCAAGTAGAAACACTGTTTTCAACTTTCCCCTTTCAAGTAGAAACATTGTTTTCAACTTTTCCATTTCAAACAGTAGTGCACTCTTAACGCCATGTGTTTCCCATTCTTATATCTAATTCATATTAAATATTTTTTTTCTCAACATTGCAGCAGCTGGTACTGTTTTACACGCTCAGCTTTCCCCCAGAGAAGTGATAAGCGTCGAGCCTTCACAACTCTAGGTAAAACTCAATAGTATCAAAAACGCCAGCTTGAAACCCTGGAGGCAGGCAGCAACAGAAAGATTTTTTTTGAAGCCATGATTTTGCGTACCTAGTTTACAGTGGTTAATAACTTGGGATTGGCAATCTTGAGACAACTGATCAGCTGAAGCGAGATTTTTAAACAGGTAAGTTTATGCAGTCAATTATTAACGAAGCAGGCTCCATTATTGCTTTAGGTAACAGCTCGGGTCTCTGAGCAGGCATCTAGATAGCTACTTCATTGGTTATGTGAGAGAGGCATGGATAAATGAACAGCAATTTAACTTAAAAATGACCAAGGAATTTCTAACCAACTAGGGTTGGAAGATGCTCCGTCAGTGGAAGCTTTTACTGAAAGCTCTTTCCCATGTTTCCCATGGCATTTTGATTCAAAAGAATGATGGTTTTTAGAGTCTTCCCGCTGTAAGTATTCACCTCAGTTAAGCAGAAGAAGCAGTACTACTGCCTGACCTAACAAGCGCTTGTCCAGTCAGGAGGGAGCAATAAAATGCAGAAAAAATACACACCACAAACGCAACTGAACTTCATTAAGTTCATCTTTTGCTCCCAGCTCTACACTGTGGTGCTGCTAGGAGGCCTTAATGTATTTTGGGTAGTCCCAGGTCCCATCTGGTTCAGCACGCAGGCCTTCTCAGTGGCCTGTGAGGGCCTGCAAGTGCTTTCGTCCCCATTTCACAGGCACAGAATAAAAGGCTTGTGGAAGCCAGGTGACTTGCACGGAGTCAGACAGTGTCTGCACGGCTGTGCCCCCCGCTTGCACCCAGGCCAGAGACCTTTTCCCTGCAAGGGGGCCAGGAGGGCTGCTCAAGACATCACCCCCCGGACAGCGGGAGGTGTCCTCCCGCTCCTGCAAATGGAAGATGGGATCACTAAAGCACAGGCACTTCCTGCTTCCCAGCTGTAGCATCCCTCCAAGCACAGAACCTTCAACCTCCCAGCCACCTTGCCCCTTGGCCCCCCTTAGCAGCCTCTTTACATGCACCCTTGAGGGCGGAGGCCCGCAACTCCAGCTGAGACATCTGGCAACATCGTAAGAGACCAGTCCTTGAGACTCTACTGGTTTAAAGGAGTAGACTGAAGTGGCTTGGTTTATGTTTTGTAACATCGCTTCCCATTTTAATAATTGCCGTTGTTACCTCAGCAGTAGAATTAAAAATGTCTACCTTCTTTTGCTTGCTGCCTTATTCACGACCGCGGCGCTAAGTGTGTGTTTGCTGCTGCAGCAGAGTGCTTCTTGTTCCTGCAGGGAACTCAACAGGAGCAACCTCTGCTCTGGTTAAACCATCTGAGCAAGATGATGCCCAGACACGTTCTCTTGCTGCCCGCAGCAATTTTCTGGTCTTGTGGCACACAATTCTCTTTAAAAAGCCCTGCCAGTTTGACTTGGTCATCGGAGATAAAGGAAGAAGAACAGTAACAACAACAATAACAACAAGGAAAACAATTTTCCCCTGACTTTGTTGCACTCAGTTGTAGGGCTGCGTCTTCCAAATGAAGCTATTACCGTCACGCACGCAGAGGAAGCATGAGCCTCTCGCTTGGCAGCACAGCCACGCTGCAAACAAGTGACAGGAAGGTGTAGGAGAAGTTGCAAAAAAAGAGGGTACCTGGGCGGGGGTCTATTAGAGTTTTTTGCTAAACTTTTGACTAAATATCCAGAGCAACCATACAATAAATACATTGTCGTCTCTATAAATGGAAGGTGTAGAAGAGAAATGGATTGAGTTCATGTGTTTAATAAGAAAAGAGTTTGTCTGCAATGTATTAAACCTTCGTTTCCGTGTTCATAATCCCTTGCAGCTGTATGCTTAGTAAAACTTCCTCACTTCCGGTCTGTGGCTTGCCATTTATGCTTGCGATGTGGTTGACAAATACAGCTTGGTAGCCTTTTACTATGGGTTTAAAATTAGCAACGGTTTTTTGGTAAACTCTGACTGAATCAACTCTTTCATTTTCGTTGTTCCTCGGAAATAAAAGATTACTGAAAATCCACTAAAAATTGGGGGTACAAACTGGTAGAAGAGGAAGTGCTTTTTCAGCGCTATGGGCAGGGCGATTTGTTGACAGTGGACGCATGCTCCCAGTAAGTCCAGACTGGTTTTGAAAAGGGGCCAGATCTGAGCTGGGTGGAGGAGGGGAAGAGGCTGCCTTTGCAACTTTGTCAGAGAGGGACTAAGGAGAGGCATGGTGGAAAGCAAGGAGGAATCGCCCATCAGTACCTATTACTGAACAAACAACATATTAGAGCAGGTATCCCTGTAGCAAACTCATCGGGAAAATACTAGTTTGTAAAGGTTTCTTGCCCTGAGGAAGACTTATCAGAAATGGAAAATGGAAACGGACAGTTGAACCATACCCAAGCGCAGTGAGGGAGGTTTGTCGGCAGTTTCATTCCTGCAGTGGCCAGGGGCCCAAGCAAAACATCACACAGGGACATAATTCTTACAGCAACATTGTCACTTAATATTGCAGACTGGCCGGCGGTCTCATAAAGACAGGCAAAAAGTGCTGACTTTTAGAAAGGCTGTTGACTCTTCCAGCAGCCATTTCTTCATGGCTCTGCATAAAATGTTAATGCCATGACATCTGTTGAAGGTTTAAATCATCCTTATGAAACAGAAACAGTTACTGAACTAATTCATCCCAGCATGTTCCACTGCAGGTCTTTTACCAGTGGTTTTAAGATAATGTAATTATAACAAGAAAAACCTTTTCCAGTGAGATTTAACCAGATGCAGTTTTATCTGTTTATTTAAGAACTTGTCTAGTCCCATCACATATTACCCGAACTCAGCCCCAGCATTTAGAAACAGAAATTAGTAGTATTTCTTTCCCAGATCTTTTTTACCTTAGCATGTAGGTGAAATATTTCAGAGTTACTTCAGTGGGGGGAGAGTCAATGATAACAGGATTATCCCTAGCTATCCAGAGAGCTCCTCAAACCACTTAAAGGCTGTAGTAGTGGGCTGGAAAAGGACATTCGGGCGTGATTTGAGATAGCTTTAGTTTCATGCAGCGTATGATGAAGCAGAACCCAGTGCTTCTGGGTAAATAAAGGAACAAAGCTTGAAAGAGGAAGAGCTAATAAGGTGCAGTTTTTCGCAGTCTCCCTGAACTTGCGCAACATTTCTGGGGAATGAATGCCTTCACACAAGCAAGTTAAACCAGATGCATTTCTGCTACTGCTTCAGTGACGTGTAAGATAATAGAAAGTCTTGCATTACGTAAAAAAAACGCACCTGAACTTTTTCTCCTTTGGAGTGAGAAAGAGGTGAACAGACCCCTATGCCAAGATACTTCATGCAAAATTACTTTGCTTTTAGTAGGGTTTGCATGTTTCTTCTTTCCCCCTTTTCCACGCAAAGATACACCTGGCACTGCTGAGAAGAAAAACATGGGAAAAACCCTACTAAAAAGGCCACTAGTTATCAAATAACAGCAACTGTTACAAAAGGTATTTACCAAAGTCTTTGGTATAACAAGTTCTTCAATGAAAACCATAACAATCTGCAAAGTGAGAACAGATGAAGGCCCCTCCAAAATAGGACCATCACATTTTTACTCCCAGCCATCTAGGATCCTCCTGGCGAGTCTGCACATTTCCTAGCTGTGAAGCTCAATGCCAAATAAAATGCACCAAGAAAAGCCAGCAGCCCATAAATGCGTAGGTCTACGTGTTCATAAATGGGTGTCCCCAGGCTACTTTTACACACACACGTGTGTCTGTGTGTCCGTGTGTCTACATACGCACACAAATGAACATATTCATGTATGTATAAACATGTGTATACATATGTATATAAAAGAATGTGTATGCAACTAAAGTTACAGTTACGCATATTGCTCTATGTCATTATGAGTGTCAAATCTTCATACCGATATTTGCTGTAAGGCCTGGGAGGAGTGAGGAAATGACCCCAAAGTTGTTATATAGACTCTCAAAGGTGAATGTTTCATGAAACTGCCCCAGCAACCTACCAGAACAGTTACAGGAAGAGAAGTACACTGGGCTACAGCAAGAGACAAGGGAGAACCTGACATACTAAATCAGTGTCCATGTCATGCCATTACAGCATTCAACGGGCACTAGTTTCTGTCGGTGCCACTACTGCTGCAAGCATTGCCTTCGTAGGAAGGGATTCTTCCTACAGGAAACACGGAGTCAGTTAAATGGAGCACTGTGGAAACAGATGCTCTGCTCTTCACTTGCAGAGTGCTGAAATTCAGCTTTCCAGAACAAGTGGACGCAAGGCAAGTACACCAAGCTGCACACTGAGTGTGTGGCAGAGCCAGCAGAGGGAGCAGAGAAGCAAAGCAGATCACAGTGCTGCATTTAAGTCAGTTTGATCTGTCAATCCACACCTGAAAATCTGTGTCACTCTTTCTCATTCTGCCAGGCACGTTTCTGAAAAAAAACCACCTGTGTGTCTCCACCCATCCTCCCACAGCTCCCATTGTTGAGCTCCCTCTCCCTTACCACTGACTGGCAAACCCTAAATCTTACTTAGAAGATGAAACCTTTAAGCTTGGACCAAGTGAAGCATCTTTTTGGATCTAAGACTTACACTGGAAGAATTAAATTAAATCCTTGCCTGCCCTGACCTAATGCCTAAATCTTACAAATTGCGAATGTTCCCTCCTGATTTACTTCCACGGCGTTTCTCAGAAAATAGATTATTTTATTTCTACAAACTTAATGGCCACCAACATCACCCTTGGCATCTCTCAAGAGACCATTTGGACTGACTAACACAGAAGGGGCCGGTTGACTGAGTAACCCTGGTATTAGGTCAATGAAAGGCAGTAGTCGAGTGATGAACTATGAAGCAAACCCTTACCCTTGCCTGCTGTCTAAGCAAGAATAGTTTCTTGCTACTCTGCCAGACTTGTGTATTGAAGAAGTGCTGCTCTGCTGAGTTTTAACATCTTCTTCTTTTACTTTGCGTAAGGATCACTGCTATCCCACAGCCTCTTAGGAATTTCAAAGGCTTTGGCAGAGACTGAAATGAGTGCAAATGGCCTCACTTGCCCAAAGGCATTGAAGTCCTCACTCAGGGAATCCATACAGCAGCCAAGCCAGGCCCAAAGCAAAGAACGTACCACTCGATACGTGCCTACACTCATGCAGCAGCTACTAATGCCACATGACTCTGGCCAAGAGGGAGTCCTATGGAGAGAAACGGCAGCTATGTGGACATTACCCATGGTTTTCCGTCTCTGACAGCACACTGCCAAGTGAGTTTCGTAAAGCCTGAGGCTGGGAACACCTCCTTCCTGAGAGTCTGTAAGGCAACGTGCAGGTGCTATGAACTCAGGTAGTTAGATGTTTATAGGCATGGAAACTAACTTTTTGTCAGACTGAATTTAGATTTAACACGCTTCAGATGGCTGCATCTGGTCCGTCAAATTGAGCCTTGTACAAACAAGAGAGCAGACAGGCTGCAACCCCTCTTCTGAAGCAGTAGGGCTAAATGCAGATAGGCACTGCGAAGGCAGAGAGATTCACAACAGAACAAAGCGTTGAAACAGGCGGATAAATCACGACAGCTCTTGAACAGGAGCCAAGTTTCTATTGTTGGGGTTTTTTTAAATCATTTCTATGCACCATAAGCCACAGCCAGCTTAAGCTGAGTGCAACCGTTTGTATCGAGATGAGAGTGCCAAAGCCTGCAAAGAAGACTGAGTGAGCAAACCAGGGACAGCAAGGCACTGGGGAAACCCTCTGACCACAGCTGCGTGGGAAGCCTCACTTCCCACCTTGCAGCACCTTCTCTGAGCCTGGTTCGGCACTCCCTCCCGACTTGGCAAAGCAGTTTGGTACCAGCTAAGAACCAACTAAATCCCGCATGATTCATCATGGAGTTAGGCAGTGCAAAACTCAATTCTTCTAGCAGAGTCCACAGCTGCCTATGGTGCTCTGCACTCTGCACACAGAGGACGTTAGCTTGCTCAAGCCAGAGTTTAACAAGACAACCTTTATTTCTGACCCTCCCCAACTGTCTTCTCCTAGGAGACAACTCCCTTGGGATACACAGTGAGGAAATACCCTTCTTAAGACTGGTGATACCTCTTCTCCCTTACATTTTTTTTTTCCACAGAAAGTTAGGAAGCTTCTCTCTTTATAAAGCCATAACTAGCATAACAATAACAAACATAATAAAAATTACAAGGACAATTGGATGGGGCAGGAACAGAGATGCTATATCCTAGTTGCTGGATGACGCAGAGAGGTTAAGCAAGTTATCTAGATGAAGAATGAAAAAAAAGCCTTTTCATTAGACCTGTTCTATGCTTTTGATATTGGAGATTAATCTCTATTACCAACAATCTTTGCTTGCAGAACAAATAGAAGATGCAGAAGAATATCTAGCAAAAGAAAATTGTTCACGTACACATACAAAACTCGGGTCAAACTGTGAACAGTCGAGTGCCAGAGCGACTTCCACGTGCAGGTGCTGGAACAGATTGCCGTTTCAGCGGCATCCAGTCACTGCTAGTCACATTTCAGTGTTGCCTAACATGCAAGGCACAAAAATGCCTCAAGGATAGCTATCCTTATCTTGTCTCGGTGGCAGAAAGTGAAGTGAATACAACCAAGATTAATCCAGTTGAAAAGGAAATGAATCAGTCAAAGGCTGGGTCTCTTCATCACCCAGGAGGTGCTTGTTACACTCTGGACCTGCAGGACATAAAGAAGGCATGGACACACTACAGGTGCACAGTAACTCCAACACATCACACAGTGCAACAAGTAAGAAGAGCTGCCTTAACTTTAAACATTTCCTGTGTCAAAGGCAACCCCTTTACTGAAATCCAGATTTGTGCCCGTAACTGCCAGAAACCAGAGGGTACTCTTGCCCAGAGTCTTCATTCTTTCTACTACACAGCTCTGGTAAAAAAAAAAAAAAAAAAAAAAAAAAAAAAAGTCTTATGTATCAAGCTTGGGGATGCTTTAGACCTGAAATTGTGGTTTGTCCTATTTTAATAGTTTCTTCACACTGGCTTTTCCGTCCAAAGTCTCCAGTGATAACTGGATAACTCCAACAACAAATGCAGAAAATATTTTAAAGCTCCTGAAGCCTTCCCCTTTCTATTTTAATTTTGTAGGCTGGGACATAACTGCCCCAAAATAATGACACGTGACATATCAAACAGTAGCTGTCAGCTCCTGCATGGGCCCTCTACTGAACAAAAATGATGAATAATGCAAAGTAATAAAAACAAAACAACAGCAGGGGCAGCCTATATCTAAACTGGAGAATCCAGAAGTGCAGCCCAGTTCCTGGGTGTGGGTGTAATTCTCACCAGTTCAAACTATTTGAGGTTGCAAAGCCTCCTGCCTGTGCACCAGGACCAATGCTGATTCAAGTGGGAAGGAAACCCATCTCTCCTTTCACCGGACTGAAGTCTGTGGGACTGTGGAATGGGACCTCAGTTGCTCCATAGAAATAAAGGGCAGTGCAGGTGCAACACAACCTCTTTAGGTTAGGAAACACTTGCAAGTGTATCGCATATCTGTTGCATGCTGGTTGCTCTGTCTGTGCGTGGCATTTGTAAAGAAACACGGGAACACGTCTGCAAATGAGTGTGTGTTGAAAGTAAAGGCAAAAGGGGTGGGTAAACCCCAGGTTTCTCCAGCTGAACAGCTCTAGTGTAGTCGTAACTAATAGGCCAGAAATAGGCCAAAAGTGTGCAATTTATTACCTTCATCAGACTCAGCTAAGCCTGAGTGACTGTTCTGCATTCATGGCTAGGAAATTAATGGCCCGTGGCTGACAAGAACGGCAACCATTAGGGGAAAGGCCAATGTGATCCAGTATGCAAGTGTTTAGGCTAGAAGAGAACCTTTACAAGAGAAGCATTTTCTGAAATCCCATGTGGGCCCCTTGCACAGATTTGGAGTAGAGCATTTGTTCATGGTAACGCAAAATATGAGATCAATTAGCCCAGCATTTCCAGCCTGAAGGTACTAGTCCCTGCCACCGAACATTACAAAATCTGCATTTCAGCAGAAGCACGGTTGCTTGTATGGGGCTGTTGGAAAAGTACAGGCTTCTCTAACACTGTTTATCTCGCTGTCGTTTTCTGCCTCAGTCATTTCATGGGAGAAGTCATCACCAACAGGAATAGCTGTTGAACTGCTGTATCTTCTGCTGGATCTGCATGCATAGTGGATACACCAGCTAGAAACAAAACCAACAATTGTGTCCAGAAGCCCAGGTCTCAACCAGCTTGAAGTCCAGACAGGAGTCTTGCTGCACAGAACTCTTTTACATTTTAAACGAAGGCTCAGTCTGACTTCTGGCACAGTCAGAAACTTAAAAGAGAACAAAGTCACCTTAGCTAGAAACAAGTATGCTGGTTCAGAGCTGGCATTCCCAACACCCTGGGAGATGTGTAGCACTGGCTCTTTTCAGGAAAGCTGAATGGTTAAGAAGGTCCAATATCCTTCCAGCTGGCTAGGTACGGATCTAAGTTGATAGCGATACAACCTGGTCAACTTCAGCCCTCCACTAGTGGGGAAGAAGTGGCGTCAGTAGCAATGAGCTTAAGTGAACGCAGAAGAAAAGCCCTAACTTTAACTATGGATCTCCAGCTAGACAAGTCAAAAGGAAGCACAAGACTGAAAAAGGATCTGACCTCCTTGGATTCGCGTAAAAGCTGCTATTTTTGCAGTTTTGCAAATTCATGCGGTAATTCTTGTGATCCAAGGCTTTTTAAGAGACCTGAGCTTTACCAAAAAACTGTGGATTAAACTCTTCTCTGGTT
Organism: Elanus axillaris; assembly: GCA_026212715.1. Lineage (NCBI taxonomy): Eukaryota > Metazoa > Chordata > Aves > Accipitriformes > Accipitridae > Elanus > Elanus axillaris. The sequence continues at coordinate 13,953 of JANZLQ010000121.1, read as the reverse complement.
TGGTGTTTCTATAACAATAGTAAGTTCATAAAACAATACTGTTTTGTTTATAGAACAGTAAGTCTGTTAACATTTAATCAATTAACTCCTAGGTATTCAGGTGTAAATGACAGCAGAAATATCCATTCTTTGAAATGAAGACAAACAGGCAAAATATTTCATTTTATCATGCACTGTGAAATCAATCTCATCAAAAGTTTCTGTTACCTCAGGAACCACTGAAGCTCCTCACCTCCATGGAGCAGAGCAAGCAGGGTATTTTTAGGATTGAGTAAGCTGTAGGCTAAGTTTGCATGGTGCTTATGTCCCAAAGAAAGCAGAGGCGTTCAGAACATCTACTAATTGCAAGGCAAGAAACAGTGTCAGATGAAGCACTTGGCAGCCATGCCTGAGTTACAGGTACTTGGCAGGCTTAAGCAGTGACAACAACAGGAACTAACAGTCCAGTAGCACATTCTTTTCTGGCAACATTAATGTTGCCCAGTTAAAATAAATAACTTCTATTTTTGGAGTCACTAGCTCAGCTAGTAACTCTACATGCCTTGACTCTCATCTGTCTTGACTTCTGGAAGGCCTTTGACAAGATCCTTCTCTCTACATTGCAGAGATATGGATTTGATGGATGGACTGTTGAGTGGATGAGGAATTGGTTGGACGGTCACATCCAGAGAGTAGTGGTCAACAGCTCCGTGTCCAGATGGAGATGGGTGAGGAGTGGTGTCCCTCAGGGGTCCATATTGGGACCAGTGCTGTTTAATATCTTCACCAATGACATAGTGGGATCTAGTGCACCCTCCGCAACCTGGCAGAAGACCCCAAGCTAAGCGATGCAGCTGACACGCCTGAGGGACGGGAGGCCATCCAGCGGGACCTGGACAAGGTCGAGAAGTGAGCCCACGTGAACCTCGTGAGGTTCAAGAAGGCCAAGGGCGAGGTCCTGCACATGGGTCGGAGCAACCCCTGGCATCAACACAGGCTGGGGGATGAAGGGATTGAGGGCAGCCCTGTCGAGAAGGCCTTGGGGGTACTGGTGGATGAAAAGCTGGACATGTGACGACAATGTGCGCTCGCAGCCCAGAAAGCAAGCCATACCCTGGGCTGCATCAAAAGAAGCGTGGCTAGCAGGTTGAGGGAGGTGATTCTGCCCCTTTACTCCACTCTGGTGAGACCCCACCTGGAGTCCTGCATCCGGCTCTGGAGTCCTCAGCACAAGAAAGACATGCACCTGCCAGAGTAGGTGCAGAGAAGGGCCACAGAAATGATCAGAGGGATGGAACACCTCTCCTATGTAAAAACGCTGAGAGAGTTGGGGTTGTTCAGCCTGGAGAAGACAAGGCTCTGGGAAGACCCTCTTGTGGCCTTTCAGTACTTAAAGGGGGCTTATAAGAAGGCAACAAGCGTTTTAGCAATTGGACAAGGGGTCATGCTTTTAAACTAAAAGAGGGTAGATTCAGACTACATAGAAGGAAGAAATTCTTTATGATGAGGGTGGTGAAACACTGCAACAGGTTGCCCAGGGAGGCGGTAGATGCCCCATCCCTGGAAACATTCAAAGTCATGTTGGACAGGGTTCTGAGCAACCTGGTCTAGTGAAAGGCGTCCCTGCTCATTGCAGGGGGGTTTGGACTAGACGACCTTTAAAGGTCCCTTCCAACCCAAACTATCCTATGATTCTGTTACAGTATGCCTTGACTTGGGAGACTTATCCCCAGCACTATCTTCAAAATTTCTGCTTGCAAACTGGAGGCAAACTTCTGGGTATTTTCTAACTGGTTAATTTACCTAGCAGTGTTGCTATGTTTTATATTGGCTTGGGCAACAGGATCCGAGACAGCTTATCCACTGTTTTTGCCAGAAAACTCCCATTAAGCCAGTAACCAACCAAATTCTTTACAAGCCCCTTCTTGTTGCTAAACAAAGGGAAGGAAACTGCAATCTGGTGGAAAAGCTGGAATCTGGGGTAGGTCATTCTTTGGCCCTGCTCCCATCTACTACGGTAGCAAAAGAGGAGATAAATTAAGTATACCCTCTCGTGGTCTTGACTTTCCCCAGCTTACTGTCACTACCACTTATTTAATGCTGGCTGTAATTTAGCACCAGAAATCTCATGCATGGGAATCACGGAAGGATAAATGCTTCCTTCTGTTTGCAAGCTGCATTTTCACATTCTAGAAAGTATTTGTTCCTACGTCACTTTATATTCCAAATCTTCTTGAGGAAAATCATGGTTAGCTGTAACCTCACTTTGGATTAGGCAAGGGCTCATGGAACTTTTGTTGACATTTTGGTCAAAAACTCCTCTGGCTCAACATTGTCCAGCAAGTTGGGGTGTAATCTACATGAAAAGTCTGATTTTAAAAGGGTATTCAAGTCATCCTTCCAAGACAGCGTAGCTGCCAAGGACAGCGTGGCAAAACAGCTACCCCAGAAATGAAGGCATGATTTTTGCCAGGGTCAGTATGATTTACAGCATGAGCTTCCCGGCCCAGCTTGCCGATCCTCGGGGCTGTGGAGGCTCAGCAAGTCTCTCATCCCCTAGAGACCACGCAGGTGCCGGTTCATAGCTAATCTCTTTCTTATTCCTACACTGTTCATCTAGACAGTTCAAAACACTGTGTAATACTTAATGAGAGTGTCATTAATACAGTGGTATTTGGATGCTAAGGCTCTGTTTTAATGGACTTGGTGTCTGGTGACCTTTCGCTGTTTTTTTAAGTCCTGAGTTGCATCTCATTACCAAAAGACAGAAAGAAATGGAAGGGAAACCATTACAGAAACTGAAGAAGGGCTTGGGGAAGAGATTAACAACATGCACATGAATTTGACAGTTCTTAAAACACCCACTGGAAAAACAGCTGAGACATTTTGTTTATTGCTGACTATTTATACTGTTGCTACTGCAGCTGGACTCAAGAACTGCTGAAAATGACTGAGGGTTTTCAGAAGCCACGGTAAGCATTTTTTCTTTAAAGACAATCCCACTTGATTTACTCTGAAGAACTAATTAAGTGGAGTGGGCTCGCTGAGTGCTATGCAATTTGGCCTTTTGATTATGTGCCTGAAAAAAAAGGTAGTGTAAGGCTGAGGCTGGCCTTTCTTCCCCACGTGGAACATGTCTGAGTCTCAAATAGCACACTGAAAGAAAGCTACCAATATTGTTTGACCTAAAGCATGTGCATCTCTCGTGCATTTTCTTTGCCATACAGAGAGATACTACCACAATTCCCCCTCCATCTGCACATTTTCCATGGTAGGGAGGAGCTTTCAGTTAGTGGTTAGAGCTGGGATGTTTGTGTTTCATTCTTAGCTCTGTTACTGACTCACTACCAAGCTGTTTTCCACACCACGCACGTATCTCTGTTGCAAAAGGTGAGTAGCTTCATCTTCTATAAAACGTTAAAAACCACAATACTGGACTGAGCTACATTAGAATCCTGCGTATCTCACATTAAAATTCAGCTTATCGTTGACTTCAGAGAAACGTTGAAGTATACAGAGAAGGTTTTATCATGGTCTTTAGAAGACTAGGAAATAGAAATGCCTAGCTTTTACCACTAGGACTTGAAAAAAATGCAACAGACAGCATCAATCAGCTACTGAAAGTCGGATGGTGAATTTATCCATGGCATAAAGTAAGTAACGTTTAAATTTTTGTCTGGCAAGTTTCAGAAACTGCAGGATGGCTTACTCAAGAGTAGTAATTTTACCTGTTGTAGGTAGAGGAGCTTCAATTTTCTTGCCAGAGGAACCTACATACTTCTAGTGTACACTACTACAGCTCAAGAATCCTGTTGCCTCAAGTGTACTTATTTCACAAATCAAAACTTCAGGGAAGAATAAAAACAGCCAGACTTCATGAGTGGAGCTAGAACAGTACAGTCACTAAAGTAATGCACTGTTATACACAGTGACACTTCTAATGACATTTGTTCCAAAATCCCCAAGGAATTTACCCGCTTCTACCAAAAGAAAAGAATAAGATTTCTATATATCCTCCTCTGAGTTTCTTTTATCTTCCTCAGGACAACTCCACATTGGCTATTAATTTTTGCCTGCAGCATAAACATTTTGTAGTTCTTCATAAATCACTGCTTTAATTTATCCATTGTTTTTAGAATATTCCTCTATACTTCTCTCTCGTTTCTTTTACAGTCAAAACAATGGGGGGGGGGGGGCATTTATACTCTGTAGGTGCGTGTGCTTCTATACTATAATATTTACTCATAACCGTAATAGGATTTCTACAAGAGGGATTGTCTTGCGTATTCCAGGTCAATTATAGAAGAACGTCAGAAATGGCATACAAGTCTTTTCTCTGTGTAAGATCACACGCAGGAGCCACATCGATGCCACGTAAAAAGCTCGTCTAAAGAGCCTTCCTGTCTACCAAAAATAGCTTCGCACTTATCATCCTTGTACACAGCCAATTCTCAGATCCGAGAAAAAAAATCCCCCATACACGATTAGAGAACCGTCTTTCATTTTGCATGAGGTTTAGAAATTTGCATGTGGGGAACAAAACTTGAATGAAAACCTTGCACAGCTCTTGACATAAGTAGGCCAGCTTTAATAAAATGATACAGTGAACAGGAGGCCCTGTGCCAAATCTTGACTTGAAAAGGCTAAAAATGTCAACTTCTTCCTCTTCATCAGAAAGTTACAATTCCACAGCTACACTTTCAGTTTTTAAACCAGGGAGGGAGTCACTCTCTCCCAACCTTTCCTGAATTTGATTAACAGACTAACAAAAGTTGAGAAGGTAGGACTGGAGATACTCAGCTCATGGGCAGCACAGTATTTAAAAACAGCCGTAGCTCAGGGAATTTTGCGGAGATAAGAGAGGGGAAGAGTAAGGTCTGATCCTGCGTCCAGAAAACAAATGGGAATATTGTCATTTGCTTAGTTAAAATACAAGGTCAAGTCATTACATGACACTTCTAAAGGGTGCCCGTGTACTCACAACAAAATGTGTTTACCTTAACAACAACAGCAGAAACAGAAAGGTAATTGTAACTGTGGTTTGCTTCAAGATTAGCTTGTGTAGCAACTTCACTAGAGCCATAGTCTTCTCAAATTCATATGCACCCAGTATGCAGACGAGGGTCATCAGGCAGTAGAAAATGATCTGTCCCTGTGTTCAGTGAATCTCAGCTCAAAGAGCTTGTGCTAGGAAGCTTGCAGGCTCAAGCCCCACTCCAAAGCAGTTTGGGAAAAGGCATGCTCACTTTCATAAAGCTAGGCAGTTGCACGTGAGCACTGAGCCCCAGGCTCAAGAAAGAGTTGGTTCCTAGAAAAACCATGAAGTTCTTTCCATTTGCAAGAGCAACTACAAAAGCTAAGTGTTGGCCTCTCAGTTTGCTGTATGGGTGACACTCAGGTTTGTCTCCGCATTAGGAAAGCACCGAAGACTTGTCTTCCCCACCTCCAGAGCCTGAAACACTTAGCAAATGCTCTGAGCTCAGCACGCCTTGAACAGAAATCCTCTTGGAATAAAAACACATCCTCTCTCATCATAAAGCAATATGACAGAGATCACAAGAGCTATCACTGCATCAGCGTTTTAGGAAGAGACCAAAACTGGTCTGGTAGCAAGGATCACGCATTTTGTTTATCGGTGTTGACAGTCTGTACCCAGAAAGAGGCTAGTGGAGCCGGTTGACTTGTTTCTTTCTGTTATCTTCCCAGTCACTCCATAATCCCAAAACTATTTATACCAACACCCAAGACAGCTGAAATACTGAACAAAGTTACTACATTCCTTCGGTCCCAGTCTCTTCACTGAACTTAAAAAAGAAAATAAATTAATTTCTTCAAATGCTCACAAACGTCTGTCATAAAACCTAATGCAATCGTGGGTACACCTGCAATAAACGACAACAGTTCTCCACCCTCTTCATGCTCATTAAGACAACTGGAAGGCAAGAACAGCTGGAGTCTATGTGGCTCTCATTCGCAGCTGGGCAGCTTGGGTGGCACTACCCCACTTCGAAAGCTACTGAAACAGGAGCATTTCAGAACACATCACAGGAGCAGCACAAACTTCCTGACAGACAGCTTCAAATCATATGACCCCACACAGGATTATATGAAACCACCTTGTTTCCAGTCCATGCGGCGTTAAGCTTTATAAGATATAAGAAGCAGACTGTAAAACCATTATCCACCTCTGGTATAATCTAACTAAGGGTGAAGGTTTCTGTGCAGTATCTGCAAACCTCGCTGTAAACTCATAATGTACTTTAGTCAGTGACTGAATTAGTCAAGTCATCTCTGCCTTTTCCCCTGGGAAATTTCATTCTTACATACTCAGAAACTCTGCAGATAAAGGAAGGTAAAACTCTTCTCCTTAATAACTGACATTAGCAGAAGGACTAGTTAGCAGCACTTAGCTGTGTACCTTGACGCTCCTTACTGTTCTGACAACCCCAGATTACACTATCTCTAAACTGTATAGCTATCAAAGATTCTTTTTAACTCATGAAGAATAAAATTGAAAACAAAAATCCTACAGTAAACTCATTTCCTGTTTGGTGCCTTTGAATATTTCTTTTTTCTTTTATTGTGCACAAGCCACACTGATTTTTTTTTTGCTACGGTTCTTAAGCCGAGAATAGGAATTCTTGAACAATCAGCTCATATAGTTATCACTGCTATGATTGTAATTTAACAGCCTTAGGGCACTGTAACATTATAATGGTTTTAGTATCCGCTTATTTAGCTTAACTTCATACAGAATATATATGCGACATTTTGGATCATTTATTTCTGTAGGGATGCATATACTATGTTGTCCTTTATTCATGAAAACGCAAGACCAGTCCAAGACCCCTCCTGGGTCCAGAAACACACTCCTTTCCCCATTGTGCAAGTACTGTATCCTGTGAAGACAAAAGACTTCAACCACTAAGTAGCACTTTGCGGTACCTGTCAAAATTTCAATCGTGGCTTGACTAGTCCTCGTCCTGTGTTCTCTAAAAAACTAGAGGAGAGGCCAGATCTAGCCCCGTGTGATGGATGTTATCTTTGGACTACCGTGTCTCACAATCTGAGCTGTATGTTTTAGAAGCCACCACAGTAGGAAGCACCCAATCCAACAGAGGACAAGCCTCGCAAGAAACTGGGCAACTGCAGTGGTAACCCGAGCTGAGCTCCCTTTGGAGCCCAACACCTCAACTCAACACACTGCCTCTCCTGTCCTGAGTGACCACCCTAACAGATGGAGCCCAAGCCATGGACTAAATGAAGTCAATGGACATTTAGGGACATTTGATGAGGGTGGCCCCTAAAGTAAGGGGAGGATATAGGCATGTATAACAAAGGATGGGAAAAGGCTGCTGGCTGATGAGGATCTGTTAGATAGTGGAGGTCCTGAGCATGACACAAACGAGACGGAATAGGAGGTAGAGATTGTACTGCACCTGGCTGGGACGGAGCTGGTTTTCTTCACAGTAGTCCGTAAGGTGCTGTGTTTCAGATCTGTTACTAAACCAGCCTTGACAGCACACTAATGTTTTGACTATTGCTGAGCAGCGCTCGCACAGTCTCAAGGCTTTTTCTCTGCTCCTCACGCCGCCACCTGTCCTCTTGTGGACAAGAAGCTGGCAGTGGATACAGCTGGGACAGCCGACATGAATTTACCACTGAGGTATTCCATACCATATAATGTCACGATCTGCAACAGAAGCTCAAGGAAAGGAGAGGGAAGCAGCAACACTCATGGTTATGGCCTTTGTCCTCCACTTGCCAATCAGCCGTCGCATGTGCTGAGACCCCGCGTTCCAATAAGCGGATAAACATCTGCCTGCCGATGGGAAGTAGTGAATAAATCCCTTCCTTGCTTTCCTGGTGCACACAGCTTTTGCTTCGCTTATTAAACTGCCTTTATCACAATGCACGACTCTTTTCACCTTCCTTCTATTTTCTCCCCGTCCCGTGGGAGAGGGCTGAGTGAGCAAGTGGCTGTGTGGGTGCTTAGCTGCTGGACAGGCTCAACCCACAACATCCAGGAAATTCAGAATCCCAACCATGCATTGCCATGGCACCAGCCAGATCCTAAAGGAATGAAATCCAGGTGAACCACCGCAGAAAGGATTATTCTGTGCTCTAATGATTTTTCCTGGGCTGCCCAGTAAGGCTTTCGGATGTATCGGCACCTCCAGGGGGCAGTGGGAATTCCTGCCTCTGGATTTTTCAGGTCATGTTTTCTCTCTGACCTCCCTGGCTGCCAAGATAGTATCCTCAGAACCTGGCCTTTTCTAAAAACCCCTGGACCCGCTGTTTTCTGTGCTTGAACCCACCTCTGCCAACAGGAAAGAGGAGCACTGAAAAACCAGTGATTTGGGGGAAAACCAAGCAAGTCTGGGGAAGAAATGTAGCCTGTGATGGGTTTATGAAACTATTCCAGTGCTTTAAATAGCTTTCTTACTCAAAACAAAACAAAAAACCCGAAACAAACCAAAAAAACCCCAAACAACAAAAAACCCAGAAGTAAGCACAGAAACAACTAACTCCTGCTCAAAGCCACCTGCAATGTCGAAAGTGCTCTTGGAAGACCTGCAGGAGGGACGTGGGTGTGCACAGAACCAGAACTGGACAGTTATGCCCTCACTTGGAGAAAAGAACGTCATCTGCCTAGAGGAAATTCTCTCTTGAGGCTCCTTTGCTATCGTTAGTCCTGGGGCTTCAGGTTTCAGGGTTTACAATTTCACAGCACAGAACAAAATAAAAGCCTTATAATACACGGTGTGGCACACCTTGCTTAAGCCATGAATTTTTGTGAGACTATTAGCACACCGTGGATGGTGTGATAACACGAAAGGCCAAAGGTCAAAAGCAGAGTCACTTCAGTCACCCAGAAGGTATGCCGATTACCCTGAAGTGCATTTCCCGGTCTGTCTCCTACTGCTGTGAACCACAATGGGCTCAGGCAAATACGGTTCAAGCTGAGCATTTAATGGGCATTAAGAGTGCTGCACCCTACCTCCCCAGCTGCCAGTGAGCAAGCACTTACCTATGACCACACTCCTAAGCTAAATCACAACTTACGTCATAAACACAATCTACTCCACAAAAGGCTCACATTCTTGCCCAACTATGTATATAACCTTTTCTGTATCTGGTTTCCTTCCTTTACCAGCATGAAGCATCCCAAAGTAGCCTCTCCTGGTGCTAGATGTAAAATCTCTTTGTTGTAGCTTCATATAGGAGAAAAAATATGAAACTCTGCATCCAACAGACTGTATGGCTGATAGTTAGTTATATGAGCACTGTAATAAACGTCTCTGAAGAATTAATTCAGCATTTAGCTGGAGCATCTGATGCAATATGCCAACAACAATCCATAAACACCTTCCAATGTCAGTATTACACCTCACTATATGCTATGACCGTTTGGACCTCCACTACAGCATCAGCTCCAGGACACAATTCTGTCCTTAATTACAGAACAGGAATCTCCACTTTCTTACAAGGACTGAGAGCGCCACACAGTCAGATTCACTCCTGTAGACAGCAGTGGAGCTTGGCCACTAGCTTGGCAGAACGCATCAGAATTTTTTGTGATTATCTTAGGATTTCATAGTTTGCTGTCTCTACGTATTTACTGAAACCAAATACCCAATTCTTCCGATAGCTATTTATGGTACCGTTATATACAGAAAATTACATTTTAGACACGTTTGGACCCCATCTGTAAAACAAGGCAGTGCAAGAATTTTCAATTTCTTGCGTTTCAGAAGGCTGTTTTACATGTGGTCTAAACACACATTTTGAAGGTTCTTCAAAATGCGTTTAGTCCTATTCAAGAAGGGCAAGGTGACAGAACATTTTCTTCCACAGAGGGAATGTAACATTATTCCCTGAGGGAGTCTGTTAGCCAAAGGCAAGAGACTTGAACCTTCAAACCTTCTGCTTTGCCCAAAGGATGCATCTAATGAAAGCAGGTTTTGCACAGGTACACTTAACTGGTAGATGTAGCCCAAAACACGTCTCACGATAGCAGGGTGCACGTGTAGCTCCTCGAGAATACACAGACTCCCCCGGCCCAAAACTATCCAGAGCACCTCTCGCTTCTTCCGAGATGAGCAAAGCGCAAGAACAGGGTAACATAACTGCTAATTAATTTACTGTAGAAATGTTAGATAAAAAACACCTCACTGCCAATTTGTTAAATTTGGCGGTCCGATGTGTCAAAACAGAAGCTGGCTGTGCCTCCTCCTTCCAAGCTGAAAATTACCGATATACTCTCTCTGCATCCCTTGTGGCTGCAAACAAACAACAGCTTCACAGGGTACGCTTCTCTGGGTGAAAATTGCCAGGTACTGCTTACAGCTTAACATGCTGCTTTTTCTTGTCACTGTTCAGTGACTGTACTTCACTCACACGCAGGGTGGATTCCTAATGCAGTTTTGAGCAGGAAAGAAAAAAAATGAGGTTGATAAGCAAAGAAACTAAAGCTTTCCTAGGAAAAATTCCTAGAAGAATCCCCAGCATGTCCCGCATGTACCGGGAATTGGCAAACTGGCAAACTGACTGGAGAATCAAACCTGGGCAGTTACTTGTGATGTTGCCAAACTTAAGCCCAGGTGAGTAACTGGACTACGCTACAATACCCTTCATTAACACAGTTCAGCTTTGGCTGCCTTTGAACCCCCTTACTTGGCTAACCCACTTAGATGCCATGTCAAAGCCTGTGGCAGTCCTGGACCTGTGCACTGTCAGTTACAGCCCTGCTATACCAGCCAGTCCGTCAGTATCCCACGGGACACCGGTCTCCACTGAGATATCTGCCCTCGCACAGAGGTTTGCACAAATGACATAAAGCAGCCAAAGCATCGCCTCAATTCTCTAAACCTCATCAGTGGTTCAGCACTAGATGAAAAGTGACTGGTGACCCTGTTTTCTGAAGAACACTCCTTCTGTACATGGCACAGTGAATCTATACCACTGACAACTCATTTTTAAGAGAAAGGATCATTCTCTGTCTGGTGCCATGTTGGGGCAGGAGCTTTGCTTTGCCAAGCCAGCAGGAACTGGAGGAATCCTTCCATTCTGAACAATGCAACAGAAGAGGTCCCAGGGAATGTTATTTAAGTGCCTGTGGAGGTCAGGTGAAGTTTTGCCCAAGCACAGCTTATGCTGGCTACCACTGTGCCGAGCACTGTGTATGTAACTGACGGGCTAGTGTCAAATGTCACGTTGCTCAGACACACACCCTCTCCAAAAAATTCATTTATGCTGGCAGGACGGTAAGTAGCTTTTTCTTTTTCTCACTTGCTTAAGTGGATTCTAGTTACTCTAAGATAGGAAAATATTTTCAGAACCTGTCTGCTAAGGTTTGCCAGGAGAGGATGAACCTGTCATTTAAACCTGCAGAGCAATACATCTGCGCGCAGAAACCGAAACAGACCTCGTGGCTCTATGCAGAAACAGCAGGAAGCAAGAGGGGGTGACGTTCAGGAAATACGCAGTCCACTCGCTTTAGATACTGCAGATCCAGAAAAGTGCCAAATTTTAAAGGAACTGGGCCTCTTGAATGCAGGTTGCTTTGCACGCTGTAGTATGGGCAGTTCAAGAACACAAGAATGACATATATTGCTTCGAACTTTGCCATTTTACACTAGCTCCAAATTTTCTCCCCCTCCCAGACTAAAGTGGGATAACTTATTCCAGTTTTGGAGATGATTAGTGGGAGATGCCGTTAATTACATGATTAGCTATGAAGAAGAAAGGTTCCCTCTCTCTTCTACTTCCAAGAGGGAGCAGGTGCCTCTGACAACCAGCAAGAGCATGCACAACTCCACCTCTAGATTACACAGACAGTGTTGGCTACAGGTTGGTAACAGCCAAGCACTGGCCTGAAGACCTTACCTGCAATAGCTGGTGAAAGGACGATTGCTCCTCGTGGGTAAGTCTGCATCCCAGAAGCTAGCACTTGGGTGGACAGCAGTGGGATAAAACATGGTGGGATGCCTGCACAGCACTGAACGTCCACCAGTTTTTCGTTCCGTTCACTTCCGTACGCTGCTACCATTCCCAACATGGAGGTTTTCCTGTTCTCTCTGTCTGTGCCATTGCAAGTGCCTTCCACTGCGGTGGCTCCTTCTGGTGGCTCCTAAGAAGATCAGGAAAAAAAATGAAACTCCTTCTGCACCTCGACGTGGATGGGAAACACACACCCACTTGTGGGCCACGTCGGCAATGTTGGGCTACAGCCATTTCAAATCTCAATGCAGCAACCATCTCCCTTGCTCCCTGGCAGCCTGGGTGCCTCCACAAACTGTCCTGGTAAAGCGGCGTTCTGCTAGTAACCTCTTTTCCCTCGCACACCCTCCTGACATAATGAAATACCTGTCCTGAGGCAGGATCAGCGAGGAAGACGCCAGGAGATACTTTGCATCCAATCACAGAAGAAAAGGTTTGCAACCTTGCCATTTTCAAGCTGTCTGCTGAAAATCGGCAGGGGTCACTCAGACAAGGGTATTTCAGAGATTTTCACTGAAGCCCAGGAAACAACACTAGCCTTCTCAAATGCCAGAACTGTGCGTGAATACTTCCTCCTCTAAAAGAGTTACTTAGTCTGGGAACCGCATGGGAAGGCTTGAAAGACTTTATTCAGCAGTTCTACTAACAAACCAAACCAAACCAAACCAAACCAAA
>JANZLQ010000120.1:0-27008 GCA_026212715.1 Elanus axillaris | reverse complement strand
AGGTCAGCTGCCCCGGCTATGCCCCCTCCCAGGTCCCTGTGAAAATTAACTCTATCCCAGCTGAACCCAGGACACCATTGTGAATATAATTACTAATTATTATTTAATTATAATGCAGTGTACTGACTGAAAAAGAAAGCTGGTTTTTCTGTGAGAACTCTGATTAACAGTTAACTGTTATTGATAGAGGTCTTCCAATACCGATATATATAAAAGGACTCCAAAACTTGATATTTACTTTTTTCTTCCCACCCCCCACCTCCTTCCCCAACAGTTTTACTATGGGACTGCAGGAAATTAAGCTGGTTGTTTAAGCAACTGCTTCCATTGTGGTAAGAAGTATAATACTGGACTTGGTTTCTGCCCCAGCCTGGGTTGAAGTGGTGAATAAGTTGAATAACACTGGCCAAGCCATTCCTCTCTTTGTGTCTCACTCTTCCCATCTCCAAAAGACAGAAAAGTTACTGTCTTTCTACATAAAGCATACAGAAACTTATTAATGGAAGCTGCTGTCAGTGCTGCATAGAATGCAGTTTAAAACCTTAGCACAAAGAGCAGCAAAAATAACATTTTCTTGTAGGAAAGCCACACCAGATATACTTGGACAGGTTTTATGTGCACATTTTATTTTTCTGTAAGTGACTGAGGGAAATTTGGCATTGTCTCAGTTTGTTAGAAAGAAAAGAAGCTGGGTTGGTGGGAAGTGAATAATAAGTGAAAATTAAGAATTCTAAATGTGGAGTTAGATAGAACAGCAGCAAATCACTGTCTGATGAGCAGTAAACTTCTATTTGTCCAAGAAACTGGGAATTAATGTTGGTTTGAATCATTCTATCATTTCCAGTATTCAGATGAGGCTTCATGCAACTGTAGCTTAGACTTACAGGCCAATCTCGCTTTGGTCATAGATCTGAAAGGTTTCATAAAGCATTGGAAGACAGACATCAAGTAAAAAAGAAATAGAAAACAGCATTTCATCTAGGAAAAGGTGAATTTAATGTATATTCTCTTTAGGGTATAGTTTACCTTATTTTGGCAGAACAACTCACTTCCTCCTGTCAAGTCCTCTGCTTCATAAAGGACAGCTAGCAGTCTGGCATCATACTGCAGTGCAGCATACTGAGCAGAGTGCCTTGCCTGTACTCACATAGTACACCAGGATATAATTCCACATGGGTATTCTTGCCACAGCAACAGAGACAGCTCAATGAGTATGAGCATTACTAGTTTGGCATCAATTAGATGTTTCACACACTGTATGGACTGTCAAAGCACCAGTATTTAGAGTAGAATGTTTGTGTTTGAAAATGAGTTATTTTAAGCAGAGCTGGAAAGGTGAGCTATGATGCACAGTGAAGTAGTTAGTCCTCTGTGGTGCGAAGTTTGGCAGCTGTTATACTGAGTAACAAAATAAATGCAAACAGTGGTGTAGTACACACACTGAAATGCCTGCATGTTAACCCTTGGGTTCATTTTGCCTTATTTTAAGCACTTAGTGTGGGAATCCTTCTGGATTTCTGGAGTTCAATCTGCTCACCATATTCCAGCTTGTTAAAAGCTATTAAGGAACAATCCCCTTATTGTATCTTCATTTTCACAAATATGATATTGATATATGTTTGTTGGGAAATATGTTGTACTGCATGTACATCTCACTCAGACAGCAGGGGGGAACCCAAACAAATATAGATACTGTCTGATATCCAGTGTTTGAACTAAGTGTCCCCAGAGGTTTTCACCTCTGGAGAAATAGGCAACCTGACACAAAGAGGGCAGTTAACTTTTCCTAAGATAAAGCTCTTAATGTCTCAGTTTAAGGGCACGAATCTAGACTTTAGCTAATTCACTTTGTTTGGAACCTACTTATGCTAGGCATCCCTTTTTTGTCAAACAAATAAGAAAGGCCTCTCCAAAGGGTAATTCACATTGTAGATAGACTGAATCACTAGAAGTTTGTGTTTCTGCCTATGGAAGGAATCTACAGTGATTAGATTCTATATAAGCTATGTAAGAACATACAGGTATGTGGTTTAAAATTGCTTATTAGACCTTATTATATGTAGAATTATTTGGATTAGAAAACAAACAAACAAAAAAACAAAAACAACAAAAAAAACCTATCACCCTAAAAAAACCAAAAGAAACCTGTGACGTTAGGGAAGTAAATTAAAGCTAGTGACATAAATTTTGGCTAATTTGAGCACATAGTTTCTAAGATGAGATATTTTCCTACTCCCCCTCAAAAATGATGGAAATTTATTACTGCTTTCGGTTCATAGTTCCATGTCTTTTTTTATTCTTAAGGTCTGCCATTCAAATGACAACACTCAGCGAAAAGGAAGAGAGAAATTAGTAAGCTAATATCAGAGGTGAAGATAGGGATTTTTAAGGACTGAGTTGAAAAGAAAACATAGCATCAGTGAATTCTTCAATTATTTATTTGAAACAAATTTTCACCATTTAAAGTACTCTGGTGCTTTCTGTGAATATTGTGAATTTAACTAAAATTTAACTACACTCTCATGACCTGAACTTAGAATTTAGGCAATAAAGAGGCAGATGCTGTTTCACAGGTGATAGTTCAAACAGCAGAATATGTAGAAGGTGACCAAAATGTTTTCTAAATGGTGTGCTTCTTCAGATCTTAGAGCCTCTCATCAACTTAAGACTTAATGTCCCTGAGCTATGTACTTCCTGTACTGCCCTGGGTAGACAACTATGACTATGCTCTGAAAGAAGAGCAGGGCAGTGGTGAATGAGCAGACTAGCAGTGTTTATATTTTGTTTTCAAGGTTAGTTGGTAGCATCCTTGACTTTTTTGATGTAATGGTCTAATTAGGCACTGAGAAATGCTGCAACTTCCTCGATGGGATTTGTTTCTCTTAACTTTAGGAACCTATAATGTAAAAGTCTACAGGTAAGCAGTGCCATGAAATTTGCTGGAAATTGAGGGTTTGTTTCAGTTAACTTTAGGTAGGTGTCTAGTCTCATTGAGATGTTCTGAAGTATCCCAGATACTCCAAAGGAACTGCATTTATAACTCTGAGTGGCTGGGGAAAATTTGCCCTTCTGCAGTAATAGCTTGCATTGGTTATAGATAGCAAGGTTTTGGTGTGGAAGGGAAGCTGACAGGGTGGTCTCTGTGAGAAGAGGCCAGGGTTGCCCCATGCCGGACACAGCTGGTTCCAGTCAGCTCCAACCCACCCACCCCAGGGCACGGCTCAGGCCCTCAGCTGAGATGGTACCTCTGGATGAATCAGAAGAGTATGTGTCCCCTTTTAACAGCTGTGGTAAGTGGTAAGCAATCTCCTTGTCTTTATCTTGGTTCATGAGCTTTTTCATTCTTCTTCCTATTTTATTTCCCTCCCCATTACAGTGAGGAAGGGGACTGACCAAGTGGATGGTAACCCACCACACAGCTGGGGGTAGAGGCAGGACAGGACAGCCTATGATGCATCAAAAGATGCTAGGTGCCCATTGTGGGCAACTGAAGTACCGTTTTAGTTGCTACAATCAGTGGGGTCTAAATATTTGTTCAAATTACAAACTTACATCTAATTTAGACTGGGGTTATTTCAGCATCCTATGTTCAGGCAGCTGAATCACACCTTTATGCTGTATAAACCTAAAATTAGCTGAACTATAACCTATCCTCCATGTGATTTAGTATAGTAATGCATGTCAGTTATGCCAGAGGAATATGCTTGATTTTGGTCAGTTGGGTATTCTGCAATAAGATATTTTCAATGTCTGCTTATAAACCTGTCCTCTTTGTATTAATTAATTGGATTATCAATTACACCCAATTGTGCAGATCAGAGAGAAAAAGATTAACTTTAAATCCTATTAGGATGGTTGTCCTATAGCAGATCTGTATTTAGATCTACTGGGATAAGAAAGCGAAATGACAGTTTTCTACTTCCCAAGAATATTATGTATTTAACTACAATAAACTATTTTTTGCAACTTTTTTTCCTGATAAAATATAGTCCAAGTTTGGTGTCTGGGTGCAAGACAGTAGTTTTGATTAGTAGTCTCAAAAAGTTTACTTACAACTTGTGTATCACTTTGATTTTCCCTTTCTTCCCATTTCCCACTTTCTTGCTTGCACAATTCTCTACTCAGTAACTGTTTCTGTGAATTCCTTCTTTGCTGTCTGTCTCATCTGAAGACTACAGGAAACTGTACAGTCATGTCTTTCTTCATTGTCTGCTGCTGCCAGTGAGTTTATAGCTATTAGATAAGCATGAGAAGTCAGCTATTGATCCTTGTAAATGCTTGTAGAATAGCAGTCTTCAAAGACTCCAGGACAGGAAATCTGCTCCAGAAGAATCTACTGGACAGAACAGATAAAAAGGATCCTCTTTATTCTCACTGCCTATTAAATAGTCATAGCTTCAGGAGTTCACAGTGCATAAGGAATCATTATCATAATTCTATTTAGTATCTACAAGGTTCTTTTCATACTTAGATGCAGACATTTAGTATTAAAAATAAAAAGCATATTTATATTCCTATTATAAGATATGGAAAGACATTATTACTTTACTCATGGTCATCAGAGAGAGTTCAGAGGTAAAAGCAAGTCTCTGACTTGTTGAAATTGTTGTCTAACAATCTCTCACAATATTCCTTTCAAATCCTCCTACGGTATACAATAACCAGGTGTGGGGCATATAGTTTAACAGCTTTTCATGTTTTCCATTTAAACATTGATTATGACAGATAAAAAAGTTTAGTGAATGCTAACATATAGCTCTTTTCAGCTATAACTAAAGTAGAAGAAACAATTTGTTACTGAGTTTAGATAACCTTATATTGCACTCTCTAAGGTGCAAGAACATTACTGGAGTTTACAATATGAGCAATTGAATTTTATTTTCCCTTTGTGAAGGGTTGACCTTGGCCAGCTGCTAGACAACTACCCAGCCACTCTCTCAGCCCTCATCCTCAATAAGACAGAGGGAAAAAAATGAGATGAAAATGCTCATGGGCCAAGATAAAAACAGGGAAATCATTTACCTATTACTATCACAGGGAAAACAGACTCAGTTTCAAGAAAATTAATTTTATTTGTTGCTAATTGAAATCGAGGTGGATGGTGAGAAGCAAAGAAAAGAATTCCCCCTGTCATACCCCTTTTTTTCCTAGACTCAACCTCACCTTTTCCCTCCTGACTACTGTCTCCCTCTCCTTGATCAGTGCAGGATGGGTGGGGAATGGCTGTTGTAGTCAGTCCATAGGAGTTCATCTCTGCCGCTCCTTCTTGTTCACACTTTTCTTCTCCTCTAGCATGGGTCCTTCTCACAGGCTGCAGTTCCTTCAGGAAAAAAATATCCCCCAGCATGGGCTCTCCACAGGCCACTGTTCCTTCAGGGTATATCCACCCGCTCTGACAAGAGGTCCTCCAGGGGCTGCAGGGGACTCTGCTCCAGCACCTGCTGTACCTCCTCTTTCTTTCACCTTGGTGTCTGCAGGGCTGTTCCTCACACTTTTTTCCTCACTTCTCTCTCTGCCATGTGGCCTTTTGCCCTTTTTCAAACACATTTTTCCCAAGGCACCACGGCCTTGTCTGTGGGGCTGAGCCGTGCCCTGGGGTGGGTGGGTTGGAGCCGGCTGGAACCAGCTGTGTCCGGCACGGGGCAGCCCCGGCCTCTCCTCACAGAGGCCGTCCCGCAGCCACCCTGCTGCCAGCGCCTCGGCACCTACAACAAATACATCCTTTTTGTTTTTTGTTAAGTATTTGAATTAATATAGTTTTTCTGAGAGTAACTTAAAAAAATGAACAATTCTGGGAGATATTTATTAAACTTTACCAGGAACTTCTTTCAGAACAGGTGTTTGTATGTAAAGGACAGTGTATTTTGACATTACTGCAATGTTAACCCAAACCACCCAAAAAACATTAAACTTTAATGTTTTTTTTATTATTTCTGTAAAACAAACACTCTTTAATAGCTATAATTTTTTTTCATCTATTTTTTGCATGTGTTTAATTTCCCATCAATATCTACAACTGAATGAAATTCTAGTTAATGCAATTAATGATGGGAAAACTTTAAATGGATATGGAGTTTCAGCTGAATAAGCTTCCCAAAAAAAGGATGCCTATGAAAATTGTTGAAACCTACTCAGCCTAAGTGCACTGTGACAACAAGTTGGAGTTACTATTTTAATGTAAACACATTGAAAAGCCCTTTTAGGCCAAGACAAAGACAAGGTCATAAAGTAATCCTCCTTGATCACCTCATGGATTATCATAACTGCCCAAGCACGTATTTTCACTTTAAAGAAATTACAGGTTGTTTTGTAGTGCTAGGTGTTCAAGCACTCCTTTGTTACACATTTTGCACCCTACACAATTAGACAGCATTAAAAACAGTTATTCCCTGAAATAACATAGTGGTAAATTTCTTTTATGCCCTTGGCTAAGTAGTTCCTGGCACAGAATAAAGATTATTAACCTCTCCCAGACATATAACCCAGGTATTCCATGTATCATCAGACAATCCCAAACCCCTGACACCAATGGGAAAATCTGGAACAAGACAGATTTACCCTCAGTGGAGGACAATCAGATTAGGCAATAATTAAAAAAACTGAGCATATATAAATTCATGGGACCTGCAAGTGCTGAAGGAGCTGGCTGATGTCACTGTGAGGACGCTCTCAATTATCTTTGAAAAGTCATGGCAATCAGAGGAAGATCCTGAGAACTGAAAGAAAGCAAATATCATTCCTATGATCAAGAAGGGTAAGAAGAAGGATTCGGGGAGGTACAGGCCAGTCAGTCTCAGCTTGCTCTTTTGACAGGTGATGGAGCAACTAATCATTGAAACCATTTCTAAACACATGAAGGACAAGAAACCGATCAGGAGGAGTCAGCATGGATTTACAAAGCGGAAATAATTTTTGGCCAACCTGGTAGTCTTCTACAACTAATTGACTGGCTTTGTGGATAAGAGGACAGCAGTAGATGTTGCTTATCTTGGCATTAGTAAGTATTTTGTCAATATGTCCCAGATACTGACTCACTGATGAAGTATAAACTAGATAAGTGGACAGTGAGGTAGTGTCCTGGTTTCAGCTGGGACAGAGTTAGTATTTTCTTTCTAGTAGCTGGTATAGTGTTACGTTTTGGGATCAGTATGACAAGAATGTTGATAACACACTGATGTTTTCAGTTGTTGCTAAGTAGTGTTTAGACTAAGTCAAGGATTTTTCAGCTTCGCATGCCCAGCCAGCGAGAAGGCTGGAGGGGCACAAGACGTTGGGAGGGGACACAGCCAGGGCAGCTGATCCAAACTGACCAATGGGATATTCCATACCATATTGTGTCATGTCTAGTATATAAACTAGGTGAGTTGGCTGGAGGGCACCATGGCTCGGGGACTGTCTGGGCATCGGTCAGCAGGTGGTAAGCAATTTTATTGCGCATCACTTGTTTTGTATATTCTGATCCTATTATTATTATGTAATTTTATTATTGTTATTATTATCATTATTAGTTTCTTCCTTTCTGTTCTATTAAACCATTCTTATCTCAACCCATGAGTTTTACTTTTTTTTTCCTGATTTTCTCCCCCATCCCACTGGGTGGGGGAAAGTGAGTGAGCAGCTGTGTGGTGCTTAGTTACTGACTGGGGTTAAACCATAACAGGTGAGTTTGAATGACAGGTTTCAGAGGGCTGTCATCAGCAGATGAAGACTACAGGAAGTCTAGTCACTAGTGGTGTACCCAGGAGTCAATATTGGGGCTAGTACTTTTCGATGTCTTTGTTAATGACCTGGATGGTGGAACCAAGTACATCTTCATCAAGTACATATATGAAATACAAAGCTGGGAGGAGCAGCTGGTACAACCTATGGTTGTGGAAGATGCTGCCATTCACATGGACCTCAACTGACTGGAGAAACAAGCAGAGAGGAATTTAATGAAGTTCAACAAAAGGAAATGCCAAGTCCTGCCCCTGAAGAGGAATAATGCTATGTCAACCTCCTCAAAAAGCAGCTTTGCAGAAAAGACATTGGGGGCCTGAAGAAAAACAAATTGGACAACAAAGGAAAGCTGAGGAGGGTTCTCCTTAGTGTATATGGGACTGAGTAAAGAAGAAAGAGCTAAAGTCTCTTCAGTGATGCCCAATGAAAAGAGAAAACACAATGGGCACAAACTGAAATAAAGTAAAATCCACTGAAAAGTAATAAAAGAAGACTTGACTTTGAAGGTTATCAGATTCTGGAACAGCTTGCTCAGAAAGGTTGTGGAGTCTCCATCCCTGGAGATATTAAAAACCTGACTGGACGCAGCTCTAAGCAAGCTTCTTGAGCTGACCTTGTTCTGAGCATGGGTTTGGACTAGGCAATCATGAGAAGTGCCTTCTTCCCTCAGCAGTTCTGAGATTCTGTGTGATTTTGTGTTGTTCATGTACCTGTTCCATCATATCTTTAACATAGATGTTATCTTTAAAAGGTCAATGTCTGCCAATTTCCCGTAGAGTTGTGACATGCCTGACTTAATACCCAGATTTGCCCGGGGTCTCACAATATAGCAACAAATTAAAGGATGGTAACATTACTGTTAACATTAGCTAACAACTGAAGCAACACTACTGTGCTTTCCCCAATTCCTACCACAGAATATATGAGTCTTCGTATCACCTTTAAAAATCTCTAATTTAATCACATATTTACTGTTTTCTTGTCAGAAAAGTAGACTCTACTTAATGTTTAAGCCACAGTGGTAAAATTTAAAACCATACTTTTGAAATGAATATGTGTATTTTCAGTGCCAACTATTTGATTACATATGTGAAAGTGCAGCTTTGAATACAACCCTGTGTACTTTTGTTTTGCAAAATACTAAGCCCATTTTTGGCATTTAGATAACAATAAAAACAACCATAATGACAAATTGTGACAGTCTGTGCCAGCTGCTTAGATGTACAGTGAGTGTAAATTATAACCATGCTTCAAGGGCACTGTGCTGATTTATATGTTATTTAAGTGCTTATGTCATATTATATCTGCAGTCAGGCAAATTCCATGCTACAGTGGAAAGATCCAGAGAAAGAGTCCTAAAATCCACCTGCCTCAGATGAGGTTTCACAAGATGAGAGGCTTTCTTGAAGGCTTTTCTCCTCATTGGTAAGATGACTACATCCCATGTGTTGCTGCTATTTACATTCTGACTGTGCAGAGCTTGCACTTATTAGTAGTTTATTACAGCAATGGGGAACTATATGAGTAAGTGTATAGCCTGACTCATTCCTTGAGTCCAGTTCATGAGGAAGCATAGAGAAGAGCTGCTGCTTGACTCTTTAAAACATATCCTACAAGCCACTCTCTCCTAACTCCCAAGCATGATTGCTAGAGCTAGTACATAATAATGGGTTTACTGGAAGAGCAAGAAAAGTAGAGCCAGGAGGAAAAAAAAAGAAAAAAAAATCATATTCCTACTTCTTTTTCTTGCCTTTTTTCGTTATTATTATTTTAAGATATTCTTCATTTTTTGCAAGAATAAGTTGAGAAAAGTGTCCATTTGATGGCTACTAGTACATGTGAGAGCTTACAGCTGAAGAGGTAAATTTTTTTCTAGGACCTAACGGAAACACATGGAAACGTGGACTAGTAGCACTAATCTTGGCCAAGGCAGCTTAAGTTTTGTGTATTATTTCAATTTTTTCTCATTGTTGATAAAATTTTAAATCTGTTGTAAATCATATATATATATATTTAATAATTAAACTAATTTTACTTACTTCAGCTTAAAAAAAAGTGAATGGAAAGATTTTATGGTTTATATCCTACAATTTTTACACTATGAGTGAAGGAATGTGAAATAAATATTAATGGAAAAATAATTTTAATACAATTAACACCAAAACAAATCCAAATAATAGCAAAGGAATGTCCTGCAGTAAAGTGTCATATTTTATATCCAAGGTCATGTCATAAATTTTAGACAAAATTATATCAGTGGGGCCCTTTTATTTTCTGCAGCTGGAAACCTGAATAGTATGATTTAGGATGACCTTGTTTCACTATTGCTCCAAGATACCTTGTTAATTTTCCTCTTCTGCATTTCTGTTTGCACACTCTGTCATGTACTTTTTTCTCTACATAGTGCTATAGTTCCAGGAGTACCTTATTCAGTTTACGATCTGTTGAACATTTGGATTCAGCTGTAAATGTTGGCATTTGTGCCCTACTGGGACTTCTTGCCAAGCAACCATACATTTTTCTTTATTGTATTTCAAAGGTTAGGTTCTTGTGCATGGTCTAACTTAGGAGAGGATATATGTTATTTACTTGATTTCTGGAAATATCACTGATGTCAACAAATATCTTATGATATTGAAGAATTATTAAAGTTTGCCAAGCAGATAAATACATGTCAAAACTAATGCCACTGTAAAGATTGTTTCCTGTCTAGCTTCACATAAATCAGAATTGCAGAAGCTTCAGAGGAATGATATTAATAAAAGTCTCCCTTAAAAAAAAAAAAAAGAAAAAAAGAGAAAAAAAGAAAAAAAAAGAAAGAAATCACTGTATGTGAGGTGCAGCTGGTTTTAAAGACTTGTTTACATAGAGAGAAGGATGACTTTCATTTTCTATCCTAGTAATCTACCTCACAGGTTTTTTTCTTGTCTACAGTGCTTTTCTCTGTTGGGGGCAAACGATGGTCTTAATAAATACTATATAAAATTAGAGAGAAAGAAACTTAATTTTGCAGTAAGCAAAAATGTTGTCTTTAAACTAATTCAATTCAATAATTGTTCATGTTTTCAGTTAAACTTTACTTAACCAATAGAAGATTAGTAGAAAGTTTAATGGGGCCCTCCAATATAACCAATATATATACATTTGTGTATTCTTAGTTTGGTTTCTTTGAGAAGCAGCTTAATCTTTGTTTGTTTGTTTGAGTGTGCGTCCATGTGGTTAATAATTTTTGGAATTTTGCACAGGAGTAACTTTGATCATTTCAGTTGATATTGCTATGTTGTATGGTTGTAATTTTTAATCTTTGTGTATAACATCTGAATTTGACAGAGATGTATAAGTCTCAAAAATCATTACATTTCTACAAATTCCATAAAAATAAATTTTGGCCAGGTGAGAGTCCCATTCATTATCCCAGCTATGCACTGTATGATTATATCTAGTTAATATTAGAGAAAACAAAGAAAATAGTAATTTTAGCCAGTTTTCCTGCAAAGCAAGGCTGATGTAATTGCTTACTTTCTGTGAATGCAAGTATCTCATTTTTAATCATATATTTTGGATCCACTGACTAATTCAATCTAATGTAGCAGAACAATTGATGCCGTTGACATATTTGCGTTTCTAAAAGTTTTATAGCAGATGGCTAGATGAAGCAGAAAAAACCCTAATAACTTGTGATCTTGCTGGTTTCACAGCTGAACACAGCAGTCTGCATGTCTCTAACAGAAAACACTGCAGATAGAGGGATATATATATATATATGCAGGGCTAACAGTAAATGATAATGTAATACAGTTAAGAAGTAGATCAGTCAAGACACACAAATGCATAGTAAATTAGCCTTCAGTAGATCCAGATAAAAAAGTGGCAAGTTCAGGATATGAAAGAAAACATTTTTAAAACATTCACTATACATATTTAACAAAGGGATTTTTTTCTGATGGAGTAATCAACATGCTAAGACTACTGTAGGTAAAACTGTTTCTTTCCAATTTCCTTTTTAAAAATACAGAAAGTTTTTCTTCTTAAATGTTTGGGATTCACCTATCGCACACAAAACATCTTTCCTGTTATTTATCTCAGTGCCTATAATCAGCTGGAATGACATTTGTGTGAAATTTTAAGCATTTGGCAGGGTGTAAAATTTCCATGCTTATGGGTTTGGAATCTTAGAACCACAGAATATCTCAAGATGGAAGTGACCCATAAGGATCATCAAGTCCAACTCCCTGCTCCTCGCAGGACTACCTAACACTAAACCATAGGACTAAGGGCATCTTCCAGACTCTCCCTGAACTCTGACAGGCTTGGTGCCGTGATCACTTCTTTGGGGAGCCTGTTCCAGTGACCCACCACCCTCTCAGTGAAGAACCTTTTCCTAATGTCCAATCTGAGTTTCCCCTGGTGAAGCTTCGTTCCGTTTCCATGTGTCCTATCACTGGTCACCAGAGAGAGGAGATCAGGACCTCCCCCTCCGGTGCCCCATGAGGAAGCTGTGGACTGCGATGAGGTCACCCCTCAGCCTTCTCTTCTCCAAGCTGAACAAATCACGTGACCAAACCAACCTGTATTTTTTGTAGTCAAAAAAGGTTGTAATTTATGACCTTTCGGGTGCACTGGAAAAAGAATATGTTCAAACTGGATTTTACAGAACAAAAGGGGAATTTCTGGGAGAGATTTGGGGAACACAAGTTTCTATGATTCCACAGTTTTTATTTCAGAAGTTGTGCATGACATCCAAATTACAATTTAGTGCTCTTTATTTATCTTTCAAGGAATTAATCTTTTCTAGCTCTTTCTTATTTAGGGACAAAGAATGGGTAATTGGGGAAAATTGGAGCTTTGGAGACACAGATTTGATTCCCAGTTCAGTCATCCTGTGTGGTCTTAAGTAAGTCATCCAACTCACTATGCCTATAAGTATATATATATATATATATATATATATATATATATACACACACACACGCATATATATATATAAGTCTTCATAGCAGTGTAGATTAAACAGGCTGTCTACCTGTGACCTAACCAAGAATAGGAGGCTATGAAATAAAGAATAAAATACTTTGGGAAGAGCTGCGAAATTTCCAGATCCAAACTGGTCCTACAAAATAGGGAATTACTTGCTTTGTCTATACTGCTGAATGATATCTTGGGGACCAATATATAGTCTCAAATCCAAGGGTATAGACTAGCCTACAGACAGATTTCTTGGGGGTAATTTATTTTAACATTGACAGCTTGCGCACTGTATAGCACCTGGGCCTCAGTTTCCTCTAAGTCTCAAATGGACCCCTATCTCTAGGACAACGTGACTATTTTTGTCCATTTTTGTACCTGTTCAATATGTGTGACAGGTTGTGATGGCTTTTGTTTTGCAGCCCATCAGAGGAGTGTTTCTGCAGCATGAGCCTCAGGGATATATCGCACACTCTGGTGTGTGGCACGAGGGTCCACAGTTGTCCTTGAGGATGCAAGATCAGAGACCAGTACTGGAGGATTTCATAAGAGAGAGAGACAATCATCCACATGTGTTTTTGTTCACAGTGCATTTTGGGAGCTGGTCCTCTGAATAACTTTCTCCAGAATAACACCGGCACTTTGTTTTAGTTAGAGGTGGCCAAACAGTGCCAAGAGAGTTAAATAAACAATGTGGAAAGTTAGGGACCCATATTTTATCTAGCAAGTCAGGCAGGTTTGAAAGCCTGCTGAGAGGAGTGGGAATAGGTAATTTGACCTCAGAAGTTGAGAAAAGCCCTTTTTGTCCACAGAAGGAACTGCAGACTGATTACTTTAATTGAATCCTGGAACACAGAGCTTCCTTGAAAGAACATGTTGCCCAGGGAGGCTGTGGACTCTCCATTCTTGAAGATACTCGAAATCTGTCTGGACATGGTGCTGACAACTGGCTTCAGGTGGACCTGCTCGAGAGGAGAGTTGAACCACATGACTTCCAGAGGTCCAGTCCAACCTCAACCGTTCTATGGTTCTGTGAACATAGGCCATAATTAGTTACCCAAGCTTCTCCCCACCCCAGCTCCACATTTTACCTGATTAGTCACTCTGAATTATCTCTTAAAACTTAAATATTCAGGTTCATGCTCTAATATATATGCAATCACTATATGATTAAAACCTCTAATAGACTGTATTGCAGAGTGTAGAATCATGGACACTATTCAGTAAGCTTTCTTTATTTTTATAACCATTAGAAACATGTTTAAATGTTTGAAAATTGCTGCATGCCCAAGACAGATTTCTGCTGTGTTGACCAATTATTATTTTTTTTTCTGAGCCAACCACTGAATTTAAGCTCAGTAGTTAAAAATTATACCTGTCAATATACTTTTCCTCATATATAGATTATATTTAACTAGATAACAAGTTCTTAATTCAACTTCATTTCCTTTCAGGTATTTAAAACTTTTTTATAGTCTTCTTTAGTTTTAACTGATCTATATGACTGTGGTCAATTTTAAAATTTTATCACTTGGCTAGTTACTCTGTTTATTCCATTTAGTCTCCTATCTCCTGATCATTTTCTGTGTTAAAACTGTACATTACTTCTTGTTACATAAATGGCTTCCCTACTAATATCTTTTGTGGGAAAAAAGATAAAAAGCCATTTATAAAAATCAGTCCTCTGATCTAATACTTCTTAATGTGGTATTCCATTATTTTTATCTTTATTTTTCTATAACTTTGTCCCCAAAGACATCAGTCATTTAATGATATTTAGCAATTTAAACAACAAAAATGCTTACTTTTCATTGATTTGCTAAATTTAAAATTTTATTTACTAAATAATGTATTTCTGATATATGTTTTTACAAACTGAATAAGTCTGAATAGGAAATAATATATTTTTCCCAGTATTTTTCAATTCATGGCCAGTTTCATTTAACTTTCATAAAAACTTCTGCCATATTAAGGACAGTAGTATTAGTATCTTGCAAGAATATCTGGAATAGTGACCAACAATAAGGCAATAAAAAAAGTGGGTATAAGAGAAACTAGGTCATCAATGCTGATATCACTGAAGTATCTACACCTTGCAAAATAACATTTATTGCTCAACTGACTGGAGAACCTAAGTTTAACGTCAGGTTCAGTAACATTTCTTTCCCTCTGACTAATGGAATCATGAATCCTGACTTCTGTTTTTCATTACTAACCCAATTTTGATCAAAGCCACTTACAGTGAATAAATCTAAGATAAACTAGCAGCATTTGGAGGGCATTAGAAACATAGCTAGGTTTCCAGTCAAATAGCAATCTTCTGTTGAAATGTTCTATGTAAAACCTCCAGAATATACTTTTTCTTAAAAGAGATTTCAAACAATAACTAGAATATACCCAAACATACACACACAAACATAATGCTGTGAATTTCTTAGCACTCACATAAGATACTGCGTTTCACACCATAAGTCACTTTTCTTTAGGAATTCCCAAAATTGAAATAAATAGATAATTGATAGATAGATAGATAGATAGATAGATAGATAGATAGATAGATAGATAGATAGATAGATAGATAGATAGATAGATAGATGGATGAGTTATCATCTTGCCTTTACACTGTGTGAATCTAGTTAACAGTACTGACCTGGACCTGTGCTATATTCAGGGTCAATTCACTTGCAATTTCCATTCTTTCATATACAAATAAAGGTGTACTTCTCTTTTGACACCTTACAAAAATGATCTTTCAAATTACAGTGTGTCTTATTGTGAGTGCTTCCTGCGAGGGTTTGAAAATTAAGTCTAAGAATTCATATGTAAAAGACACTATCCTTACATTAATGAAGCTTAATCATATTTTATTTTGCTAAGACTTTCTGAATGCACTAGGACATTTCTCTGCCTATATTAAAGTCTACCAAGAAAAGAAGGTTTGAGAGGAGAGTATATTGCTTGGTGCCTGGAGTCTTATCCTCTTGAGAAAGAAAACATGAGGACTGAAAACATTGTAAAATATGCCATTAAAGGGATAGAAGTCAAACCATGTTCAGTTAATTTCTTCATGTCTCAAAGGCTTTCATCCAGTACTTTCATGGGTTGGTATTGCAGTTCTGTGATTTTCTGGACATCATGAAATACAGAATTTGTTAGCACATTTCCAAAACTAACAAGGAAACTTCTTTTCCAGTAATGTGAATGCCACATTACAAAACTCTCTCTGAAGACACAGCTTTCTTCGTAGTGCACAGTTAAAGCAGATGCATAGGTAAAAATGAGTATAGGAGTACTTGCTGCGTGTCATCTAGTGGTTCATTTCCACTAACAAGGATGTGCAGTGTAGATATTAAGTAAATATTTCATTAGCTAAAATTAGACTACAAGCAACACCTATCCAGAGGTGTTCACAATTATTTTCTCCAAAATTACTTTTAGATGGTACCAGTGTCCAAAGTATTTTTGAAGATACAAAAAAGATTACTGTCTGAGCAATGCAGAAGATCTCTTTCCAAATGTAAATTTTGTGCAGCAAAGGTAAAGAGAGTAAGTATAATATGATGACCCACTGAGATCTATTTGGACAGAAAATACATACTTTTTTTTTATTACACTGCCCTGTGCATTCAATTATATTTAATATAACCCTGATAAAAGAAGCAGAGTTCAATCAATAGTGGTCATTTTAACCAAGGTTCATGAAAAGAACATTTGAATCTTCTGTTCCTTTATACACAAGTTAATATCTTCAGATGAAGATATTAGCTCTACTTTTCACCTCTTCTTTCACTGTCTTTACTTAGTACAGGTATCTGCTGTGTCATATTGACTCACTTTGATCCCAATTATTTTCAAAAAGATACAAACACACAAGACTTTGTCACATGAATATATGATTCAACACATCCACAAGAATAATTACTATTTTACAGTTAACAGAGGAAAAAGTTGGCACTGGAACAAAGGGCTAGCACAGCCTTTCAGGTGGGAAGCTCACTAACACTGCTCAGCATAGCCATGTGCAGTGAGGAAGGGGAAATGTTCAGTTAGAGAATGCTTGTGGCAATTTTGAGTAGAATAATAATGCAGAAGAGCAGGGGATACAAGACTGCTGCTTCCCTGAGGCTGCAGAAGAACTTTTAGATTAGCTATACTCTTGTTCTGAGAATTTTTCATAGTTCTTGGTGTTTGCTGAGTACCCAGAGGAGCTAATGAATTTGAGGATGGGAATAATCCAGCTTCTTCAATTACTCTATTCTGCTGAAGTCTTGTGATATGTAGCCATATATCTGCCCAAATACAGGCCTTTTAGATGTCTTCAGAATGGTGGTCTTTCCAGAATATTTGTCTTTGAAAAGGCACTTCCACGCACAGAAATGTATTGTCCTTTACTGATAAGTATGCCTTTTATTTTTAATCTAAATCTCTGACCTTTCAATATCATCCATAGTGCCTTTCCTTTGCAGTCTATAGTACCTTTTGCTTGAATTGGGCACATTTTGTTTGTTCTTCACAAATTGTTCTTTAAATTTCAGTTCTAAATGATCTATCTAGGTGTTAAAGTTGCATTTATGCACTTTGTAGTGCTGGATAATTGATGCCTTAAGTTTCTACTACCTTTTTACTAGTGGTTTTGCAGGGTTCATTTGAAGGTAAAGCACCATCCATGAGAGGTAATTTGGGGGTGTTGGCTGAGAGCTGAGCCTAATGTAATTCACAAAATCTATTGCTCTAAAATTCCGAATGTATTTCCAGGGAGTTCTGCCAGGATAACAAATATGTGGTCTTATCATGGGTGCTAGGAAGTACGGCTGTTATGTTGTGTTAAAATTTCCATAGGTAAAAAGAACATACATACATAATTCAGGAAATAGTAACTATTTCTCAATTAAAGAAATGCTAAGCATTGCAATTTGCATATACAGTGGCCACAGGAAACAAACAGGAAAATATTAATCCTTTTAAACAATTAGTGATGGGAAAGACCATGACATCTGTTGTATAATGGTACTGAAAGACTATTTCAGGTGCATACATAATGCATTTTAGATTAGATTGATATTCTATAAATATAACCCATTAAATGTCATTATAAAATAGGAATTACTACAGCACTGTATATATATTATTATAAAAATGCTTTAAAGTTAGCTTGGGGACTGCAATCTATTTCTATTAATAACAGAAGTGTATGGAGTTTGAGTGTTTTCTGCTACATTCTGCAGACAATAAGTACATCTCTTGATAATACTCAAAGAGAAAAAAATCTCTCTCTCTGGAAGTGATACAATTCTCCAAACATAGCCATACAGTTTCTTTTCAAATGCTTTAGTCTACCTGAGACTTCCATGTCAGGTTACTAACTGTGATGCACGGGCCCTAACTTTCTGGAGTAACAGATAGAGGCCAGGCTGGATACTCTGGGTCATCTAAAATCACACCACTTTATCTACTAGTGGAACTTAATCCAACTGAGAAATCTATAGGCTTCCTTGAGCAGTGATCATCGGGCTAATGCACCCTGTTTCTCAGGCTTTGCTTGTGACTTCATCTATCCAAAGAGATAGTTTAACATGTAATTTTTGTGGTTAACCAGCTTTCTAAATATTTTTTTAAAAATGTGACTTTTTCATGCTATAGAAACTTTGGTGAAATACTACAAGAAGAATATCCAATAGGAGTAAGGGGACCTTGTTTTATTGACTTAGTAACCCCAGATAGATATCATTGTCCATCTGAAAACACTTAATCTGGTGAGTTTGCTTGCTTTTAATTTACCAGTGAGGGTTCTTAAATATATATATTTTTAAAAAATTTACCACTGTTTCTCTGCATAATCCCAGTCAGAGAACTACATGACATACATAATGACAAAATGTCTGTTTCCATTATCCAGTCTTGCTATCCTGACTGTCAGAACAGCTGGATTAACAAATCATTGGTGGAAAAACTTTAATAAAATCTCCCAAACACAAGGCCTCATCTCCCACTACTCTGCTTTAGTGTGTGTGGGGTGTTTGTTTGTTTGTATATTTTTTAATGACACTGGAACAGTAGATGGTAGATGGCAAAACAGAGGAACCATAAGAAATATTCTCCTCCCAGTTCCTCTCAGAGATAAAAGCCTGATCTTAGAAATGTATAGAGATACAGCTTTTAAGAATTCTATTAAATTCTGTACAATTTACTAACTGCTTATGCTCAGAAATAGGCATAGAGAGCACATTTAACTGAACAAGTAGAAATATTGATTTGTTAAAATTAACAGGGTCTGGTTCAATTTTCAAGTTTCAATTGATCTCTTTCAATACTTAGAACAATGGAAATCTACTTGTATTTAAAATTTTACAGCTGTTTTTAATAGATAGCACATTCCATTATTTAAATATATTTGCAGTTCTATCCTGAAATGCTGTTCAGGTCCCATATCCTGACTTCTTACTGAGACTACTAACAGCATTAAAATAATGTCACAAAAACTGAGAAGAGGCAAAGAAATTGGCTAACAGCAAACATAATAAAGATTAAGTGCTCAGCAATATTTTCCTTTGGATTTTCTGTTAGTAAGCATGTACATGCAATAAGCATACAAAATCAAGTTTCCTTGTGCCTCACCCCTTGTTTTGGCTGAGAAAGAGCAGTAAGAGAGAACTGGGAAACTAAGCAGATGCTGATTTCTGCAGCATCTGTCATGGGCTGTTTACTAAGTCTGGCAAAACCAGCAGATGTAAATTATAGAGAATTTGTACTACATACTCACACAGGACAGGCAACCAGCCTGTTCACTGGTAGACAGATGGCTAGAGACAGTACTAATCCAGAAAAGACCTTCATTATGAATAGGTGTGCCTAGGATTGTGTGGCCAGTTTTTCAGCAACCCCTTATGCCATTTTCTTTACATTAATAATGAAAGAGCCATCTGATAGAACGAAGAAAGAGAAAGAAGTAGACTGACTCATAAACATTCTCATTCAGACAAAAGAATACCACAATTTCAGAAAAAAAAAAAAAAATTATATGTGTAGGCTTTCTAAGCACATCTGTTCAAGTTTTGATATTGTGAAATATTTCAGTAATTTTACAGAAATTGTACTCTCTAAGGTAAATAATTAAATTTCTCCAATTTAGATTATACACATTTTGCTACTTTTAGATGCTATATGCAAGTATTTTTACTATACCAATACCTTTTCACAGAGTTTTTGCCTGTCTACCCATTTCTACTGTACTCTCATGAAATTTTCCTGATTTTACTCTGTAGATGAAGAACAGAGAAAGATGTGTATTTCAGAGTCCCGTTTTCTACAGTGTGTTAACTGAGATAACACTTTTTCATTGTGCCACCACAGAAAATTCTTTTATTGAAAAATTGGCTTCCTTAAACATTTTAGTCATAACCGAAGCACTGAAAAGCTGAGGGCAGCCTACTCTGAAACCTTTGCAAAAATCAAAGGATGAAAGGGTCAGAGAAATATCTCTTTAATGCTCACCTGGGGAAAATTAAACCTTTATTATGACAGAAAAAAGAGTTACATTAAGTAACTGTATGAATGCAATAAATCCATTGCATTTAGAGTGGCAATTATGGAACAATTGAGGTAATGCTGAAAGTGTTGTATTTTATAGTGGTTTTGTTCTGTTTCTTCAATATAGAATCATACAATCAAAGAATGGTTTGAGTTGGAAGGGACCTTTAAAGACCATCTAGTCCACACAACCTGCAGTGGGCATAGACATCTTCCAATAGATCAGGTTGCTCAAAGCCCCATCCAGTCTCACCTTGAACACTTCCAAGGGTGGGCCATCCTCAACTTCTCTGAGCAACCTCTGGGCATTCTAATCTAAACCTACCCTCTTTCAGTTTAAGTTCGTTACCCCCTGCCATATCACTACAGGCTGTGGTAAAAAAGTCTCTCGCCATCTTTGCTATGAGCCCCCTTTTAATATTGAAACACCACAATAAGGTCTTCCTGACAACTTCTCTTCTCCAGGCTGAACATCCCCAACTCTCTCAGCTTCTCTTCATAGGAGAGGTGTTCCAGCCCTCTGATTATTTTTGTGGCCGTCCTCTGGACCCACTCTAACAAGTCCATGTCTTGTGCTGTGGGCCCCAGAGCTGGATGCAGTACTCCTGGTGGGGTCCCACAAGAGCAGAATAGAGGGGGAGAATCACCTCCTTTGATCGGCTGGCCATGCCTCTTCTTATGCAGCCCAGGATACAATCGGCTTTCTGGGCTGCAAGCTCCCATTGCCAGCTCATGTACAATTTTTCATCCACCAGTAACCCCAAGTCCTTCTCTGCAGAGCTGCTCTCAATCCATTCATCCCCAGTTTGTACTGATACTGGTGATTGTCCAGGTACACTTGATCCAGTTGCAGTACCTTGCAGTTGTTGAACTTCATAAACTTTGCGTGGGCCCACTCATCATGCCTGCAAAGGTACCCCTAGACAGCATCACTTCTGGCAAATCAACGGCACCACTCAGCTTAGTGTCATCTGCAAACTTGCTGATGGTGCACTCAGTCCCACTATCTATGTCACTAATGAAGGTATTGCATAACAGTGGTCCCAGTACAGACCCTTGAAGGACACTACTCATTACTGGTTTCCATTTGAATATTGAGCCATTGACTTGTAACTCTTTAGATGCAGTCATCTAGCCAGCTCCTTATCCATCTGATAGTCCATCCTTCAAACCCATACCTCTCCAATTTAGCAGCAAGAATATTGTGAGGGACTGTACCAAAGGCCTTACGAAAGTCCAGGTAGATGACATCCATAGATCTTCCCTTGTCCACTGATTTAATCACTCCATCATAGATGGGCACTATATTCATTAGTCAAGCATGATTTGCCCTTTGTGAAGCTATGTTGGCTGTCTCTCATAAAATGTTATAAAATGTTACGTTATAAAATATAAAATGTTCCCAAAAGCCTGTATGATTTGTAGGTATCACTGCCATTATTGCACCTAAATAAAAGAAAGTAATAGGAAATGCAGGCTTCCCACTGACAGACTGTTCAAATACGTTTCCCTTTCATGATCAGTGAAAAAGTAGTAACGTGTAAAATGGACATCTATTACAAGACATAGAAGTAGAGTCCTGATAAATGAAAATTACTTCCTAATGTGAGAAGCAGTGTTGAGCTGACCGTGGCTGCCTACCAGGTACCCACCAAGCTGCTCAATTACTCCCCCTGCTAAACTGGACAGGGGGAAGAAAATACAGCAAAAAGTCTCATTGGTTGAGATAAGGACAGGGACATCACTCAGCAATTACCATCACAGGCAAAAGAGACTCAACTTGGGGAAATTTATTTAATTTATTGCCAATCAAATCAGAGTAGGATAATGAGAAATAAGAACTAATCTAAAAAAATAAATGTTCCCCCTTTCCCTTCCTTCTTCTTGGGCTCAACTTCACTCCCGAATTCTCTACCTCCTCCCCCTCATCAGTGCAGGGGGATGGGGAATGGGGGTGGTGGTCAGTTTGTAACACTTTGTCTCTGCTACTCCTTCCTCCTCACACTCTTCCCCTGCTGCAGTGTGAGGTCTGTCCCATGGGAGACAGTCCTCCATGAACAGCTCCAATGTGTGTCCTTCCCACGAGCTGCAGTTTTTCACAAACTGCTCTAGCATGGGTCTTTTCCACAGGCTGCAGTCCTCCAGGCACAGACTGCTCCAGCGTGGGTCCCCGGTGGGATCACAAGTCCTTCCAGAAAACCTGCTCCAGCATGGGCTCTTCTCTCCACAGGTGTCCACAGGTCCTGCCAGGAGCCTGCTCCAGCGCGGGCTTCCCATGGGGTCACAACCTCCTTCGGGCATCCCCCTGCTCCGGCATGGGGTCCTCCCCGGGCTGCAGGTGGATATCTATCTGCTCCACCATGGACCTCCATGGGCTGCAGGGGGACAGCCTGCCTCACCATGGTCTTCACCAGGGGCTGCCAGTGAATCTCTGCTCCGGCGCCTGGAGCACCTCCTCCCCCTCCTTCTGCACTGACCTGGGGGTCTGCACAGCTGTTGCTCTTACATGTTCTCACTCCTCTCCTCTGGATGTTGTTGCACAGCAGCTTTTGCCTTTTCTGAAATATTTTATCACAGAGGTGCTACCACCGTCACTGATGGGCTCAGCCTTGGCCAGCAGCAAGTCTGTCTTGGTGCTGGCTGGAACTGGTTCTTTCTGACCTGGGGAAGTTTCTGCTATCCCTATGACAGAAGCCACCCTTGTAGCCCTCCCACTACCAAACCTTGCCATGTAAACCCAATATAGAAGCAAATCATTCAGTCTATATCTGAAAGTTATTCAGGGCAGTTTTAAAGACAAGAAAACTTATATTAGTAAAGGTAATGCTCTTTAACAGCAAATATATGTTATCTTTCACATCTTTCATATCTGTGTGTCTTAGATTTTTTTCAAAACCATTAATATTTTTCAGAGAAAACTCCCTTTCCCCCCCTTCTTAAAAAACAAAGCAATCTTTTTGAATATTTCTCCAGGTTAGGCAGATCAGTGTTCTCCTCTGATTCAACAATCTCTATATTTCTACGACTATTTCAGCTCCTGTTTTTGAAGCATGCAGGGAATCAAAATACAGCTGTATTCTTTCCACAGCAAAGCTGTATATCAGGGAAAGACCTTAGTGCAGATGATTGCTCAGGATAAAATTATTATTTATGCAGTGGGGGTGATCAGGTAACCAACATATGGCACTGAAGTGGGATGCTCAAGTGTTTGACCATGTATAAACATTAATACTATTTTAAAACTGAAGTTAGATCTATCGATAAGTCTGTATTTCTTAGTCTGAAATCTGAAAATCAGACGAGGGAAAGGATGAATTTAGCAGCTTAAATATAAACTGGGATTTTGAAAGTTTCCCTTGCTAATTTGTCATTTGGCATATATGCAGTATCTTTTTTTGAGAAGGAAAGCAGGCAGACTT
Organism: Elanus axillaris; assembly: GCA_026212715.1. Taxonomy (NCBI): domain Eukaryota; kingdom Metazoa; phylum Chordata; class Aves; order Accipitriformes; family Accipitridae; genus Elanus; species Elanus axillaris. Next base: position 3,378 of record JANZLQ010000120.1, on the reverse strand, counting down.
TAAATAATGATCCTCATATCATGTCTGAATGTTACCTGGACTGAACAGCTCCTGCTTTTATACTGTTATTTATACCACAGTTTTTCACTGATTTCCTGAGCCACAAAAATCTTTCAACTACAAATATTTATTACTTCAGTTTTGTACAATGCACTGTGTTACTTCTAGTGTGTGCATAGATGCAATTTAAGTTTTTTCTCTTCAAGTAGTTATATCTACAGTTTCTAAAAGGCAGTGTAATCCTCTGGAAATCTTATGGAAATCATGTGAAAAGAATTGCGTGAAAGCTTCAAATCTTCTGAACTCTGGGAGAGTTCAAAATAACTGCATGAATTCTTAAATGAATTTCATTGATAATCACACAGCATAAAAAATATTTTAACTGCAGAATTAATTTTACACTCTTAACCACTTTAAAGTAAAAAACCCAAACTTTCCCTCTTTAGCAAAGAATAATAAAAATGGCACCTTCTAAATGAAATGTTTGGAAAGACACCTTCAACATTTCAGTGAACAGTTGATACCCTCATTTTTTATAGCTATGATTAACTAACCTCTTTTTCTCTCCCTTTCTTTTTCATTTTTCAATTTAAAAATCATTCTGTCTTCTTGGTCCTTGATAGCTATGAAAGCTTCTATTAACAAAACTATGGAGTAAGTAAGATAGATCAAAGTAAGCTTTGACCAATTAGTTCAGGGAAAAAATAATATTAAAAAACCCATCTTTAGTTCCAATGTTGTCCTCTGAAGAATCACAAACCTTCCAGGGGTTTATATTATCTGCACTTCTATTTAACCTCTTAACTTTCTCAGGCTTTATTCAATTTCCTTGCTGTTGTCTCATGACTTTTTATAGAACATATTTCTTACTGTAGTATTACATGAAAAATTTACACCAGCTATTTTCTGCATAGACAAGAAGTTAAATGTTAATTAGAACTGAGTATACATTTATAGTTGCACATATAGGAGACAATCATTTAACTTCTGTGTGCTCAGGAGACTAATTCCTATCTTCTTAGGTATATCACATTCTGCTCAGAAGATAAAATCTTTTTTAAAAAAAAATATTCAGTACTGATAGCTAAGAGTTGTTCAATATGTTGTTTGTCTGTTTCAAGGATAACATTCTTGAATTAATGTGTATTAGTTATTGTTCATATATTAAAAATATAAATAAATAAACATATATACACATTGTATATATATTATATATATTAGGAAGGAGGAAATGAATTGAAAAGGTGAATGTCTGGCTATGTGGTTGGTGCTGCTCTCAAGGTTTTGGCTTCTGTGATCATGGATCTATCTTTGAGAAGCCAGGTCTGTTGGGAGTTGATGGGATTCACCTGACAGAGTAGTGACCACACTTATACAAAGAGCTTTAAACTGGATTTAGCTGGTGAAGGTGATGGAGTTTTGAGCAACACAGAAGAGCCAGGGGCTGCTGATGTATTAGGACCCAACAGGGAAAAGCCTGTGAAATGCCTCAAAACAATTAGGGTGTGTTCCTCTAAAAAGGTGATATGGTTGGTAGCCCAGCTGAAGTGCCTCTGCACCCATAGCTGCAGCATAGATAACAAACAGGAGAAGCTGGAAGCCACTGTGCAGCTGGAAAGCTATGATCTACTTGCAGTCACTGAAAAGTGGTGGGATGAATCACATAACTTGAGCATTGCAATTGATGGCTCTAAACTGTTCAGGAGGGAGAGGCAAGGAAGGAGGGGTAGTGGGGTTGGATGGTGTCCTTTGTGTAAAAGAATAAATTAACTGCATAGAGCTGTCTTTGAAAACCAGCAATGAACAGGTTGAGAACTTATGGGTAAAAATTAGGGGCCAAGCCAACAAAGGAAACATTGTGGCTGGTGTTTACTACACACCACCTGACCAAGGGAAGACTGTTGATGAAGCATTCTTACTTCAACTGCAGGAAGTATCACACTCACAGGCTCTGAGCCTGCTGGGGGACTTCAGTCTCCCTGACACCTGTTGGAAAAGCTGCACAGCAAGCTGTAAGCAGTCCAGGAGGCTCTTGGAGTGCATTGGGGATAATTTCTTAATCCAGGTGATAGACAGCCCAACCAGAGAAGAAGCATTACTGGACCTCTTGCTCACCAACAGGGATGAACTAGAGAGGACGAGATTGATGGCAGCCTGGGCTGCAGTGATCATGTTATGGTGGAAGTCAGTCTTGAGGGATATGGGCCAGATGAAGTGTAGAGTCAGGACCCTGAATTTTAGGAGAGCAAACTTACAGTTGTTTAAGGAAGTAGTGGATGGGACCTACTGGGAAAGTGCCCTCAGGGAGAAAGGAACTGACCAGAGCTCACAGCTCTGTAAGGACATTATTATTATTATTAGAGTGCAAGAGCTCTCGATTCCTACGTGTAAGAAATCAGGCAAGGAAGGCAGGAGACCACCATGGCTGAGTAAGGACCTCTTGGTCAAACTAAAATGTAAGAAGGAAAGGCACACAAATGTGTATCCTTCAAAGAATATGTGGACACTGCCTGGATGTGTAGGGGTGGGATTAGGAAGCTAAGGCACAGTTGGAGCTGAATTTGTTGAGGGATGTGAAGAATAATAAGAAAGGCTTCTACAGGTAGGTTGGCCAGAAAAGGAAGATTAAAGAAAATGTATCCCCTCTTGTTCAATGACAGGAGAACTAATGACAACCAACATGGAGAAGGCAGAGGTATTCAACAATTTGTTTGCCTCAGTTTTCAACAGTGATGTCTCTTCCCACATATCTCAAGCCCCCGAACCTCAAAGCAAGGTTTGGGTAAATAAAGTCCGTCATCATAAGTAAAAATCAGATTTAAGACACCCTGAGGAAACTGAGAATACATAAACACATGAGACATGACAAGATGCATCTCAAGGTCCTGAGAGAATTGGCTGATGCAGCTGCCAAGCCACTCTCTGTCATATTTGAAAAGTTGTGGCAGTCAGGTAAAGTCTCCAGTGACTTGAAAAGTGGAAAAAATATTTCTAAAAAAGGTAAAAAGGAAGACGCTGGGAACTAACAACCAGTCAGCCTCACCTCTGTGCCCAGTAGGATCATGGAAGAGATCCTCCTGGAAGATATGTCAAAATATATGGAAGACAGGGAAGTGATTAGAGACAGGAAACATGACTTCACCAAGGGTAAAATGGGCTTGACTAATCTAGTGGTCTTCTACGATGGAGGGACTGCATTAGTGGACAAGGGAAGAGCTATGGACATCACCTACATAGACTTCTGTAAGACCTTTGATACAGTTCACAACAACATTTTTGCTACTATATTCGAGAGATATGGGTCATGAATGGATTGAGAGCAGCTCTGCAGAGAAGGACTTGGGGTTACTGGTGGATGAAAAATTGTACATGAGCTGG